>WMED01001352.1:0-10387 GCA_019650415.1 Pipa parva
TTTTATTTACGATTTACACAACGTGCCAACTTTTCTGATTTTGGGGTTTGTATATCCTTTATCTCAATGTGCAATAAACCTCATGTATCTGTGTTGAGAAGGTTAATGAAAAGAAATACAAATGAATTTACAGTTCTTAGATTAATACTTGTTGCAGGAGTCAAAGCAAAATGGTCTCCAGCTTACCAGAAAACATATAAACATATTTCGATATTATATTACAATAAATCACAATATCAGAAATCATTTAGTCATTCTGGTTATTTTTATAGATTACCATGTCTGCCAAATGTCCAGATAAATAAAAAATCTTGATGTTTTCTAAGTTATTAGATTTTCTGCATCTGACCTTCTGTTTCAGTACGTATATATATGTATCTCAACAGATACTGTATAAATACACACACATAAATTATGGCTAGATCTGCAAAGGTCAGAGAAGGAGACATGTACAACTTTTTTTAGCTAAAAAGCACCTGCCATGTCAGGTACAAGTGTTAGAGAGGTGTACTGTCATCTGACTGCATTATAAAGATCAGGTGCTGTTGCTTAAAGGACTAGAGCAGTGGTCAGCAAACTTTACACAAGAGGGAGCCATTTCACTCCCTTCTACACTGGGGAATTTTTATTTTTACGGAGCTGTAAAGGGGAAGGAGCGCACACTCCTGATCACATGACCTGCTGACGTCCTATCAGAAGAAGCGTCTGAGGTTATGGGCGGGGCGAGGGAGATGTGCTCATAGTCACAACAAGGCAGCCGAAGAGCCGCAGTTTACCTACCCCTGGACTATGGGTACTTTCATGTGCATCATACTCATGGGATGCAGTACGCAAGTGTTATTTTTGACTATTTTATCCCCCAGCTGATTTTATTACCGTAGTTTATTTCCAGTTGGGCAGTTATATTTATCCAGATGGTAATATTGTCTATTTGTTAGTTTCTGGATAGTAAGAGATTGATTTAAATGCATCCTCTTGTGGCACAAAAAAATTTAAAACATAAGTGTCAGTTGTGAGATCCTACAGCTTTTATTAGATCTCATTGATTAACCATTGAATACATATTTTCTTCCAGGCTTGTTTAGTTGTATCAGTAGGAGCTGATACCTACAATGGAACGCACCCATAATGTATGTCTATCAGGGAGGAAATATTTGTGTTAACTGTGTATACAAATAGTGGGAGCTTTTGACCTGTTTTAATTATGAATGATAATGGATTTCCTTTGTAGGAAAACTTTGTTTTCATGTGCGGAGGCAGAAAACCGGCTGGCCATGGAGCTGTCCTCACATGAGGTTCAGATAGAGAAGGACATCCTTGAGCCTTTAAACCAGGTGGCAGAGGTATGACATTCATGTTCCTTTCACACAGCAACTTGGCCCTGGTCGTTAAAACCATAATACTTCTGTTTTTTGTAGTTTTATCCCATTTGATCTGTAGCAATTTAAGTAACACCAAAAATCCAAAAATAATTGGATTAACACAGGATATGTTTTTGTATTGGTAAATGCACACATTTTGATATGTTTGAGAAAAACCTCGCTTTTTCCATTCCATTAATAATTTGTATCCGTCCTGCCTTCAATCATTTCTCTGCAGATGGAAATCCCTAATATACAGAAGCAGAGAAAGCAGTTGGCAAAGCTGGTGCTCGACTGGGATTCAGCACGTGCCAGGTGGGTCCAGGGACATTCACTGCTCTGTAGAAGGGAGAAGATTTAAATAATGTTTAGAAGATATTTAAATTTCCAGAATAACATCAGATATTATTTTTCTGCTTCAACTCCAATCAAAGAATTGTAAAGTTATCCTAATTTCCATATTCACCCTCAATAAAAGAATTGTAAAGTTATCCTACTATCCGTATTCAACCCCAATCAAAGAATTGTAAAGTTATCCTAATATCCGTATTCAACCCCAATCAAGTTATACTATCCATATTCAACCCCAATTAAAGAATTGTAAAGTTATCCTACTACACGTATTCAACCTCAATAAAAGAATTGTAAAGTTATCCTACTATCCAAATTCAGCATCAATAAAAGAATTGTAAAGTTATCCTACTATCAATATTCAACCTCAATGAAAGAACTGTAAAGTTATCTTACTATCCGTATTCAACCTCAATAAAAGAACTGTAAAGTTATCCAACTATCCGTATTCAACCCCAATAAAAGAATTGTAAAGTTATCCTACTATCTGTATTCAACCCCAAAAAAAGAATTGTAAAGTTATCCTACTATCTATATTCAACCCCAATAAAAGAATTGTAAAGTTATCCTACTATCTGTATTCAACCCCAATAAAAGAATTGTAAAGTTATCATACTATCCGTATTCAACCCCAATAAAAGAATTGTAAAGTTATCCTACTATCCGTATTCAACCTCAATAAAAGAATTGTAAAGTTATCATACTATCCGTATTCAACCCCAATAAAAGAATTGTAAAGTTATCCTACTATCCGTATTTCTCATGATTAATTTTTTTACTAGTTAAGATTACTCTGTGTGTTTTGGTTAACAGTTCTAATTGTTACAATAGCCTGCAAGTTTATTTTAGCATTAAACAGTCTCTGTTGAATTATTTTGCAAGCCTGTGCTAAGCACAAAGCATTTTTTGTGATTTAATGGCAATGATTTAGGCTTGCATCATCCTGTAGCTTTTCCAGCTGATGGTTAAAGGAACAATATGCCCAGTTTTCCCTTGTCACATAAGGAAATAATTATTTTGCAAGTACCATGTTTGTTTCCAATGGATCTTCATTTATTCAAGTGGAATTTGCTGTTTTAGGGCTTTTAAGGGTTTAAATGAATACGCACAGCCGTCAAATAGTGCATCCATTAGCCAAATTGTCTATAGTTTAATTAAAGTGTTTCTTGACTTCTACTAGGTAAGTAGTTACATAATTTATTATCATCAAGTGAATTAAAATTTCAGAAGATCAATACCCTATTTGAATTAATATGTCAAATATATTAGGTTATTTCTGTCACATTAAAGGACAAATGCACAAAAACTAAAAGAAATAAATTCGGAATGGCAGGGCAGTTATTCATGTACCGTAGTTATAAAATATGTTACTTGTGAATCTGATCTGTATCATTTTGTGATCTTGTGATCCTGGTAGCAGCCATCTTTTATAAAATGCAAGCTGTTTACTGCACTTGTACCTGGTTTAGATGAATGAGTTTACAAGCTTGGCTAAGGTTCACAGATTATACATTGTAAACCAGATCCACAGGAAATTAACGTATTGCATTTTCAGCTGATACAACAAAATGCAGGGCCTCCCTGCCAAAGGCCACTCTGTCACTTTCTGACTTTTTGAAATATACAAGTTAATGATAGATTGTATAAATTCTGCAAGCCACTAAAATCATTAAAAATAAAACAGAACAGGGTTCCTGAGTTAACGCCAGTAGTTTTTAGACCTTGTACTGAGAGCAAAGCAAAACATCGCTATTGAATGATTGTAATAACATCTGTGCAGAGTGGAGATATGTGTGTCTCTTTATCTGATTACTGTGTTAGGCCTAGTCACATATTCTCGCCACAGATGTATGCAATGTATCTTTCCTGTCCACTGTCCATGAACTTATTGACTGTTTTGTGATTTAGATTCGCATCTCACTTGCTTTAGTTTTTGTACAGCCCTGTTATCTGAGAGTTCTCTTATGTGTGACACCTTATAAGTCTGAGTCTGGAACTACAGGGCATTAATGCAGCTGGATCTGTTGTCCAGAATTCTTTTCAGAATTCCCGAAAAACTGCATTACATCTACCAATTGGGCTTAAATCCCACTCAATGGAAGGGATAGCTTTAGAATGTCCCCATGGTGCTTTTGACCCCTCCCCCCATGCTAGGCAAGAAAAAATATGATTTTTGTACTTGCTGTTAAATCTATATTTTCTTGGTCTACATTGGGGCAGGCCTTCCCACCCTAACAGTTCAGATTGTACCTTCTATCCCTCATTTAATCCTCTCTGCTTTGTAATACTGTATAAACTATACTGTAAGCTCTTACCCTTACTCCCCCACGTATGATCGGTTGGCCCTTCTTCACACGTGGTTATTCCTGGTTCCTTGTTTACTGTTCCAGACTCTATTGTTGGTACATAACTGATTTAGAAGAGATAGAGTCCGGGGGTAAAGCCTACAGAAAGAGAGCCGCTTTCTTATTTTTCCCTGTTTAGTGTCCATACTTATGACTATAATCTATTTTGTCTATGTCCCCCAATACAGATCAAGATAAATGAATTTAAATAAAATCGTAGTGTCTCCCCAACTTACTTTCCCCATATAATTTGTGACCCCTTTGTATATTGAAAAGAGCTATACCATCAGTCATTTTTAACCATGGTTCAAGCATTCCTCTCCACTTTTCTCCCTAGGTATAGCCAGGCTCAGAAATCCTTTGGTGCAAACTTCCAGATGCAGCCGGGAAAGGTGGACTCGCTAAAGGAAGAGATGGATGATGCAGCAAATAAAGTGGAACAGTGCAAGGTATTTATGAATGTAGTAGCGCATGCGAACAGTGAGTTACACAGAGGGCAACGTGAACAAATTAGTAGCTTCTTATATTCAGTTTACGCATAACCTCAGTTATTATATCACCATTACTTATGTAAGGCTCTTTTAAAAAGACAAATTCGTTTCACATTTTGAAAAATAAGTTTTATTATCTTTTATTTCCCAACAATAAAAGGTCATATCATAATTTTATATGTCACACAGCATGCATCTGGTGGTGGCTGAGTACAGAGAGATCCGGAAAATTAGAATCTGTTCAGCTGTATACACAAAACTTCCAGAAGAGTGGATTTAAATCTAGTCATGGGTAGTCACTGTGTGTAGTCTTGTATAGCTTTATAAATATCTTACTGTTTATCACTGCACATCTGTTGTGTGTGTATTTGCTTATATCTGGGAGTCAAAGCATATACATATGCAGCTCCTGTTTTCAGTAACCCTAATGCTCCTAAGAGTGTAGGAGCAGAGTAAACATTCTTCATGGAAGATCTGAAAGATTGTTTTGGTACTAAAGGGTCCCGCCACACCAAAGCTTTATTACTTTAGCCAAAAAAATTGCATTTAAAGGATTGGTTTAATGATTTCTTCTGAATAAGTTTTGAATACCTTTCAGCTATTGAGAGTCGAAAATCTGTTGCAGCTCTGGTCTTTGTAGAACTGGAGGAATGTCCTCTTTCAGTAGCAAACTAGATGGTTCCTGCTCAGCTAGTTGTTATGGCTTTCTTATGACTTTCACATGAGTGAACTGGTGACCTCAGGCTGTTGAATTACAGTCTAGGGTTGTCTAGTCTGCAAGTCAAGGAACTTGGATCTTCAGTTCAGTTACAGTTTCAGAAAGTTGTAGCAGGGTGTATGCCAATATTTCATTACTTGATACCTTCATTAGCAAAAGTATCTGACCTACAGAATGAGCCTTACTAAGTATGTAACTGGACATCATTTTTATTACAAAAACTTTTTTTTCTGTGTTTTAACTTGAAGGAAAACACAATCAAATTCATAGAATTTGTGATGGTCATTTGTATTTTTGTATTCAATGCAGGACCAACTTGCAGCAGATATGTACAACTTTATTTCCAAGGAAGGAGAATATGGACAATATTTTGTCAAGGTTTGTTTCGTGCTGGTCCTCCCTGAACAAAGACTGTTGAATCTTGATTTGTTAGGTTTCCACCCTAGGGTTAGGAACATTCACTGCTTTTCCCTTTAAGACTTTTTATTTCGGCGGGTGGAAGTGTGGGGGGGAGTTCTAGTCATTTCTAAGCTCCATGATATTGGAAGGGCTAATGATTATCTCTCTGCAAGCACATGTACATATCATATAGTGAATTCCATTGTGACTTGTCTATGATTTGACCTCTTCGGACCCTTAGCGTCTTGTCTCTTACCAGCCCATTGTTTCTCATATTGTTTCGTTCTGTGTCTGAATTATTTCCGCAGTTGTTAGAAGCACAAGCCGATTACCATAGAAAAGCATTAGCAGCATTAGAAAAAGCACTGCCTGAAATCCAAGCCCAACAAGGTACATATCTGTGGTCTCTCCTAATTAAGGTTCTCCTGCCATTTGTTGTGTGTTTGATTGGGCATTTTCCATGCTCTGGAATTAAGTCCAGGAATGCTGGCTTGTTGAATCTCTTGGTTTTACTACTCCGTTGTGAAGCTGCTTTTGATGGCCTTACTCCTCTTTTATCATTTATATCGCTTTAACTTTTTTTTTCTTTTTGTCATATTTGTATTTCATTTCCCACTGACCAATTCCTCTTTCGATTTGTTTGTCTTTTACATTTCTCTATTCTTCCTGAATGGGACCAATTCTCCCAATTGGATTTCCTTCTATTTCCCTGTTTGATTTTATTGTTACACCTGTTCTTCCCTCTGGACCTTTGTTCTCAATACCATGGTCTCCATTCATTCATTCCCCTTCAGATAAGTGGACAGAAAAGCCAGCATTTGGCACAGCACTGGAAGAACACTTGAAACGCAGTGGGCGAGAGATTGCCTTACCTATTGAAGCCTGTGTAATGATGCTACTGGAGACTGGCATGAAAGAAGAGGTAGACGGTCCCTGCATTTGTATAGTATCAGTATAGTCGATTCTTATCTTCTTTGACTACTTAGCACCTTTCTGCAGCTGTGCTTAAATTAAATCTCTCAACAAGCATCCACACTGCAGCATTGTGGGATTTAGTATTAAGTTACAGTTACATAATCACCTTTTAAATGGTTCCTATCATGGTACTTCTTCATAGAAATATAGTTATAATGTGGTTGAAAAGGGAATCATATCCATAAATCTTTTGTCTATCTTTCCCCAGACAGCATGATGTATGTGTAACAAGATATGTCTGAAGGAATACATAATTGATATGAGAGCTTCTGTCCATTTAAAGCAATGGTTCTCAACCTGTGGAAGTGCCCGCAGGAACCCTTCTTATAAGGGTTCCTGCAGGGTGACGTCGGCCGAAAACGTCACCACGTGATGTGCGACGTGATGACGTTTCGGCCAAACGTCACCACGTGACGCACGTACGTGATGACATTCGGCTGAAACGTCATCACGTGCGGCACGGTGACGTCAGCGCCGGGGGTCGCCGGACAAAAAAGGTTGAGAACCACTGATTTAAAGGAATCCTTGCATTTGCATTGTCTTTTGCATGGATTTGCTTGCAACAGTCTAGAGACAAGCAGACAAAGTAGTATTGTTTCTTGCTGCACAGACCATACCCTTGCAATGACTGATTGTGCACTAATTAGACAAAATTGAATGCAAGACACCATGATCTTTGTTTGCTGGGCATTGTATGGATAATCTTTTCACCTTTTATCTTTGACCTCAATGTGTTTACACAGGGTTTGTTCAGAATTGCAGCTGGTGCCTCCAAACTCAAAAAGTTAAAAGCTGCCTTGGATTGTTCCACCTCTCAGTTAGAGGAGTTCTACTCAGACCCCCATGCTGTAGCAGGTGAGCATTAAACAGCCCTAGTGTAGCCCACTGTGTTTGATACTGCCCCGCCTTGAATGGATTGTAACTTTTAAAGGGGTAGTGGAAAACGGTTTGGAAATAAAACTTTTGTTTTGGCTGTATGCTAATGGAAAGTTGCATTACCTCTCACTATATCTGTCTCTGCAGTTCATCGCATTGTGTGAGACTGGCCAGTCTGTGTTTTGTCACTGCTTTTAGAAAGATGAATAGATGTATCAGTCAGGAACAGAACTTTGTTCTCTGCCACTTTCCGACTGGTTTGCCTAATTCCACTGCAAGAGCAGAGGGAGGCTGCAATTAAGACCAGAGAGCACTAATACTTTCATTATGTACACATCCACAAAGCTGGTTTTCTTTTCTAATGATATGTAATTGCAAAATTGTTTTAATTCGCTTAAAAATATTTAGTTAACTGATACGCCCCTTTAATCAAGGTCTTGTTTACCGTCATATTGTTCCATTGCATTTTGAAGAATGTTAATTCATGTAGTGAAACCTTTATTGCTCTCTAGCATCTCACAACATTGCTACAGCGACCTTTCGTTGACAAAGGGTCAAAATGTATGTTGACAATAGCTGGTGGGGGTGGGATGTAATAATAGCATTGTTATTCTCCTTCTCCAAGTGTAATAAAATGTATTAGACACAAAGTTGATACTGTCATAGTTATTAGCTAATGCCTAATGTCCCGACAACAGAGTGTTCTATTCTATGTAGTGTATAACCTGCAATGAACCATTTTTTGTCTGTATAATCTAAACTTTCGTATTTGTAATTGCCAATTTTTTTACTTTTTGGAAAATACATGTGGGTTTGGGATAAGCAACAGTTGATTTTGTGTCAAAATTCTTTTATACAGGGGCCTTAAAGTCCTACCTGCGAGAATTGCCTGAACCTTTGATGACCTTTAACCTGTATGAGGAGTGGATCCAGGCTGGAAAGTAAGAACGAGGGATTTTATATGAAACTGCATCAAATTTGATGAAAATCAAACTCTAAATCATGTTATTATAGTGTTTTATATCACAAAGCTTGTTTGTGGGTATTGACTGAATGAAGATGCCGGGGATTGTCCATTGCAAATACTTTGGGGAAAAAAAAGGTTTTAAATTGTCCACATCTAAAAAAATTTTTTTTTTTTTTTTAAAAAGAAACCGTAGCACCCAAAAATATAAAAAATGATATATTGATAAATATAGATGAGAAAATTTCATGAATTGTTTTGTTTTCTGTTAGTTTTTGTCGAAGCTTATAGCAGCCATGACGCAAACAGTCACATTTTTAATTATTATGGTGTTTTAAATTATACTTATTGAGAAAGCTGAATAAAGCTAAATAGTTAAATATAGTACTATCATCAAAGTATTACCATACTATTATCAAACTATGTTTTTCTGCTTATCAGGGCCGCAGGCTTCAGTACGTGCCTGTTTTAGTTTCACTTTTGCAGGTGTGTTGCGTGTTTATAAAATTCTATGTTAGAATACTTCTGCAGCCCACTCTACATGTGAGTGTTTGTGGTGACCGTTTACAATGTTCTTTAGGATACAGCTACAGAAATCTAAAAATGACAATTTATGTGACTTTACCCTTTAATCAGTAACGTCGTCGTCTCTTTTACTGGTGCGGGTCTGTTAGGCTGACTCTATCAAGTTGTTATATTTTGTTCCAATTCTTAAAGATGCAGCATTCTGTACTACATACAAAGCTCTTCTTAACCGTAGACATTACAGTTCATTAGGGATACAGAGCTGTAGAGAGTATAGGACATCTGCAACTGGAAAGACTGATGTTTTGTAATGAAAGGCTTGGCTTGCTTCTGACTTTTTTTTTTTTTTTTTTTTTGCTCTCTCTTCAATCCAGTATACCAGACCAGAACACAAAGCTTCAGGCATTGTGGGTAGTGTGTCAGAAACTTCCAAAACCCAATATGGAAAATTTCAGGTAATGTAAATCTGGAATAAGACTGAAACTACTCTATGCTTTGGATAGGGGAACTAGTAGTAGTAGGGGCATGGGTCTTGGGTAGAAGGTTTCCAAACAGCTGAGTAACAAGCATACATGTGCAATATGGATTCCATACTTGTATAAGCACAATTGTTAAGTAGCTGTTTATTACATGAGGCATTGCAATACATTGTGCTTTCTTATTTTCTAGATATCTAGTGAAATTCTTGTACAAACTGAGTCACAGCAGTGACATTAACAAGATGACTCCCAGCAATATAGCAATAGTGTTGGGTCCCAATCTCTTGTGGGCAAGGCACGAAGGGTGAGTACTTGGAGATGCTTAGGGCTGTCATTGTCAGAATTGCCCTAATCATTTATAAAGCTCTTGATCTGAACATTTTTGTCATGGTCTCTAACGTACAATGTACTAATCTTCCCCCTCATATGTATACATGTATGTCATACTTTTTACTTTAAAAAAAAAACTACACCAATAATTCTAATAATAGCATGACAATTGCAGCAAAATGACATCAATCAAATGTTGCGACTTAGGTAATGGACTTGCAGTTGGACACTTGCAGTCACATGTAAGAGAGGCTTTACCTTGAAAACTCACTCCAGATCATTGAGATCAATAATTACCAGTGTTTTCGCCAGCGTTGGGAAATTTTGTTCTGGCAAAACAAAACAAATTGTTTAGAATCGGGATGTCAGAATATCACAACTGGTAAGAGAGCCCTTGACTAGGCAACCATACCATACCATAGTACTGAACATTTAATGTGCATAGTCATCCTCTGTATTTAGTTATTTCTGGGGGCATTCATTATTATTTGTTTTTCTTATAGATATGGTATAAAGCACGTAATTTATGTTGCTGGCTCGCGTAACATTTAAAATGACAAAATCGGAGGGGGG
>WMED01001352.1:10538-28036 GCA_019650415.1 Pipa parva
GTACTGCTGTTTGGCTGTAGACTTCTCTAATGTCTGCTATGATGCTTTCCTCATCTCCTTTCCGCTCTATAATTGTGTGTAAACCACCCAAGTATCCACATGTATCACATTACCCACATGCTGTCTACTTTAAACATTAGAATTGGTTTCCTTCACTGCAAAAATCCATCCTACTTGGAACCTCCCCAGCCCTCTCATGGTTTATATATTGTATGATTTTCATAGAAGGGCTGCAGATTGCCAAGAGACCTTCGTTCCAAAATCTACTTAAACAGTGTTAAATGTTTGATTGATTTAGCACATCCATCCTGGATTATAGCTTGTGGTTACTAATCTTTTTTAACCCAAACACCCATAAAACTGATTTTTTACAAAACAAGTGGGGGGGGGGGGGGGGGGGGGGGGGGGGGGGGAGGAATAAGGGTAAAAACAGCTTTTCAGTAAAGAGTTGTTGTTAACTCCATTAGCTCCGAGCTTCACTGAGGGAATATGGTGAACAAGTCTTGCAGGAAGAATTCTTAAGCCTATTAGAAATATTTTCTGTTATTCACAGAAAAAGAAAACATTAGGATAGTTCATGAAACATAATAAGACCATTTATAACCCACTCAATATACTATCCCTTTAAGCGTTAGACTAGGCTGGGACACTGATGGGAGCTTACAGGAAATCTGCATCATGAAGTCTTTAAATCCTTGTTTATTGGATAAGTGGTAATAGCAGCACATCATTCAATAAAACGAATTAGTCTAGCAACCCACTGTTCAAGAAACGTCATTAGCCTTTGCTTAAGACATAATCACATTCTGTACTCACCTAGCTTTTATATAGTATTATCATGTGATCTGCTGTTCTGATTAGTGTAACAGAAAAAAAAAATCTGTTTTTAACCATGTACTTGATTTTAAGCATTTTTGGGAGCCCTGTTACTCATTACTTTTCTGTTTGTCGATACGCTTGACTTGGATGAGGATCAGATCACATCTTATGACAAGTTAATGCAGAAAACCATAAAATTTCAAGAGGTTCACATACTTTTTCTTGCCACTGTATGAACTGTTGGTGCTTACTGTTATTGTATATCTGAGAAAATGATGCTGTTAAAACAAAGAACATTTTTGCTTAATAATTTAAAATGGGATTAAATAGTACCATGTGTTATGGCTGTTGTTCCATGTGACCAAAATTATCCTTTAATTTCCCAGAACCCTTGCAGAAATAGCAGCTGCAACATCAGTGCATGTGATGACGATCATTGAACCCATCATTCAGCATGCAGACTGGTTCTTTCCAGGCGGTACGCTTTAATATTTGCAGTACTCTGCTTGTTTCATATTTGTACGGGTACTCGCTTTTGTATTGATGTGAACAGGTAGCAATATTATTTATAGTATAGATCTTGCCATTTATTTTATTTTGCATTTCATTTATTACTCATTATTTTCTGACTGTGTTCCTTTAGATCTGGACTTCAATGTGTCTGGTGCTTTTGTTCCTGCTGCCCCTGTCACGCATTCGAATAATGTGCCTTATGGTGGGAATGATCTATCCTTTGAGTTTACAACAGTCAACCTAAATAATGCTAAAAGGCCACTTAGCATGATTTCGATGGATGGAGACTTTATGAAGAAAGAAAAGTGAGTGCAAATATTGTTAACCAGTGCAAACGTTAATCTTTTGAATTTATGATGCCACATCTGTACTTGTCACAGAAAAGCGGTGTATCTCTGCTGACCAGAAACCGTTTAAGATGAGTTTTATTTCACAGAATTTTATTCAGCTTTATTTATATATGAATGAGTGAAACCCACTTCTTCTTTCTTTTAAGTTCTGGTTTGAAAGTGGCAGACTACCATCTAAACCCCCGAAGAGGAAACACGTTAACCAGAAAGCATGGGGCTCCAACCTTTCATCCTCCTCTCCCACCCAGTGAAGGCGGGACCCAGGCAGATGCTTTAGGGCCCACCGTGGATGTTACCTCCATAAGCACGGCATCAGTACAGCCCATAGCTCCTGCAGACCCTCTTTCAACCCACGCAAATGAGGAATTCAGGTAAGGCTCAAAATTTGTTATAAGGCTGAGTTCACACTAGCTGATTTTCAGCTGAGTTTTTTTTTAAAATTATTCTCAGTATTGTCTATAGTGCAAAGCACGATAGCCCGTGTGGATTGTCCGACAGAAAACAATGGACACTGGTTTTCAACCTCGTCTGAAAATCAACCAGTGTGAAACCAGCCTAATGGTATTCTCATTGGCCTTCTAGATAATCTTATTGTTTACACAGTACATGATCTGCAGAATGTTGTGCTCTACAAGTAGATGACAGCATCCCCACAAGTTAAAACCAGATTGTAGTGTTTTCTAAATTATTTAAAATAATAATCTGCAGATGCACTCAGAATATCAGATTACATATGTGTATTAATCCTGTGTAAACTATAAAAAAAATAAAAAAAAAAAAGCTTTCTACATATACTGGAGAACATATTAAGAAAAAGCTGTTAATAAGTAGGTTTAATTGTGAACTCTTTTGGGCAGAGACCTCTCTCCATATTATTGTGGGTTTTTTTTTTAACTCAGTGTATTGTTTCCAACACTCGCAGTACGTTCAAGACCAAAGAACCAGCCACTGCAACCACCCCTCCATCTCTGCGTAATGGAACTCTCCATCCCTCCAGTGGAAGTACAACCCAGATAGCAACATCACCTGCCCAGGGCACTGCCAACCCAAGTCCTCACTCCTCACGAAGAGGTACACACTTCCCTTTCCCATAAACACCATTAATATATCTGCCCAGTGCTGGATAGAAATCATTAGTGTAGATTTACAATCTGTCATGAATAAAAGTGTTACGGTTCTTCTAGAAAAACCATAGGATGTTCGCTGCAGTTTTATTTTTTCAGTAGACACCGGTTTAAATAATCACTAATTCCAAGCAAGAAGTATTAGGAAAAATATTATGTCTCAAGTCAGCGACATGAATTTTGTTGCTGGCTGCAGATATCTTTTGTTGAATGAACAGACCCCAGATCAGTGATTCTTATGGTCATTTGCAATCAAACTTGCCATAAATACATATTCATGTGTTTGGTCAAAAAGTCACACAACATTGAAATGAAAACATTTGGAAAAGAAATATATGTTCTTGAAGATATGAAGGATTATTGAATGTGTAGAGAAGGTGTACAATACATATAAATCTAAACAAACTAAGTATATATAAATCCACATGGGGATACATTCCTTTTAATATCATGAAGCTCCTTTGTTTACAAAATTGAGATAGATATAGGCTTTTGTTGACTTTGTACATATCAGACCAGCAGATGAACTTTGTTGCTTGTATGCAGACGTTGGAACTATCTTTATAAGCATGATAGTCCAGTATGATGTTTTGCTCAAATGGGACTTTTTCTTTCTTTAGGTATGAAGAAGCCTGCCCCGGCCCCTCCAAAGCCTGTTATTCCCCCTCCTGGGCAGCTATCCAGTACATCCATCAGTACAAATGTCCCACCCACTGTTTCGCCGAAGCCCACCAATGCTGCCCACAATCCTTCTCCCCCAAGTAGTACCACTAGCCAGGGAGCTGCTCCAGCTGCCTCCGCACACTCACATGGATCTCTCCCTCGCAGACATTCAGGCAGCCAGCCATTTATCCAGGCTCCCAGTCACCCTCCCCCACAACCTCCAAGTCAGCCAAACTCTATTTCTTTCTCTAAAATAAATACCCAGCCAGTAACTTTCACCACCGAATCATCAACAGACCAGTCCTCAAGCCCTCCTCACACGCCTACTCCTCCAGATACCCCCCCACTGGGTGTTGAACATCCAGGATCCCAACCAGCTGCCCCTGAATCTACTCAGACGCATCCGTCACCTCCACAGACCGGGACACTTCCCCGTCCTCGACCTGTCCCCAGGCCGCGTGTTCGGCCTAACGTCCCTCCTCCACCTCAGCCCCCCGGTTCACCAACAGTCCTGGATCAACCACAACCATCATCATCAAAAATTATCACTGGTGAGTAAAGGGGTGTTATTGAGGACAACTCTTGTTTCCCTTGGAATGCAAAGGCCTTTTGTTTCTAGTAGATTCAGTAAGAAAATGCTGGAACATATAATAATAATGTAAATAACTTAGAGATTTGATAAAAATTAAGCAGGTTCTTAAAATCTGTTTAATTATAGCCACCTGATAACAAAGATTCAAAGCTAGTTTTTTACAGAAAAAATAGCACTTTCCATTTTTAATAATTCTACTAAAAGATACGAGCAGATTTGTGACCAAAAGCCAAAAAGTATGCAAGGAATATACTGTGTATGTGTGTGTGTATATGTATGTATATACAGTATATATATAAAAATCTATGAAGATTTATTTCTCCTATGGCTCTTCAGTACACCTTGACTAGGAAGGAATTGACCCCAGATCCTTTTTGGCCATTGATGTAGTCACCCAGTGTATGAATGACTCTAAGGGGATTATTCACTAAGGTGCGAATTCTCAAACAGCGGATTCCCATAGCAAATCCGGGACAATTTCCCCATTGAAAAGTCACGACAATTTTTTAAAGTTAAGATTGCGACAATTTTCCCATAATAAAGTCGTGACTGCGACAATATTCTCTCATTATAAAGACGTGACTGCGACAGTAGCAGCCTATTGCGACTGTCTTTGTCTGGCGAATTCATACCTATACGCAACAATTTGGACTTAGTGAATAACCCCCTAAGTCTTGATGCACTGTAAACCCGGGGTTAAAAAGACACCATTGTAGTTTGTAGTAGGAGGAAGTCCTACATCTCGCCTTGGTGCTTTTTGTGGGGGATTTGTGTTTTTAGTAGCATAATCCTGCAGTAGTAGTACGTAGTATTATTGAAATATGGGGTATTGAAATAATGATATTGTGGAAGAAAGGCAGTGGTTGTAACTAGAATGTTACATACTACTTCATATTGGAGGTGCATTGTTGAGTGAACTCCTGTGCTTGGGAGGAGGTGCTTTGTGGTGTTAGGGGAAATAGATGCAGTGGTTGCCAGGGGATGTACATACCACTGTGCATGTTACACATTCAATAAATTATTATTTTCTCCATAACACAGCAGGAAGTTACTTCTCTAAGCACCGGCACTTTTGTTTTTTTTTTCCCTATGGTATTTTAAAATATTCGTCCTCAATTGCAACAAACATTGCATTTGCAATTAATGTTTGTTTATTTATATGATTTGACTCGGGCAAAGCTGTATATTTTGGTTAAAAAATAAGTAGTACTGGTCATTGTATTTTAAGAGAGTATTTAGTTTCCCTTTAAAATACAGCTGATAAACTTCTGCCGGGCACATAGCAAGATATTATAGAAAAGGGCTGTTGGGGAGGATTCGAAAACAGCTGAGGCATAGTACGCTACCTAATAGATTTGTCTGTGATGCCTTCAACAGGTTGGGAAAGTTACCGGTTTTAAGGTTTGTAAATTGCTTATATTTTGCACTGCCTTGTGTATGGCCTCCACTCATCACACATATCAATCCACTCCATGCAAGGACATCCAGCACCATAACATCACAATCCGTACCATTCCCATCGCAAGCTCACTCCATCACTTCTAACAAGCCAGTCATTGCTGGAGTCTGTGTAGTCTTAGAAGAATGCACTTCACTTAGGTGTGGGATCAAAGCGAACGTTCCCTTTAAACATTTGGTTGTAATCCCATATATTGATTGGGGTAGAACCGAAATCAACCAGTAACCACTTAACAAGGTTTTTTGGCAGCCCTGGAGCCACTGGTAACTTCTGGGCATTTTTCTGGTGGTCGATTTAGTGGCCATTTCTGCTATGCAGGTGTGTCTACATGGATTTTTTTTTTTTTCATTTTAAGCTTGAAAGACAAAGTTTACAAAATACAGTTTCATAATTAGAATCATTTCTGGCTATGCTTAAAGGTTTATTGCCTCTACATTTGGTTGAAAATAAACAGTCACAGTGTTAGGCCTTGGAAAAGTAATTCTTTCATTGGAATATATCCCCCAAATCAAGCAGAAAAACAAATCCTTTAATTGAAATATATCCCCTGAATCAAGCAGAAAAACAAATTCTTTTATCTGAATGTATGAAAAGATACTTAAAGGAGAACTAAAGGTATAAAATAATTTTTAAAAAAACACATTAGAAAATTTTACCTTATTATTGAGTTGAATAGTTACAGTCACAACATGAACTGCGTTGTAATTTCCCTGCACCGATGCTGACTTCACAGCACAGGCTGACACAGAAGCCAGTGCAAAGCTCCTCCCACTTGGATGAATCAGCGGTGCAAAAGGGTTTCATTGTCATCACGTTCATTGGGGGGGGCAATGAGAATGCTCCCCGCAATGAGCGTTATAATGTGTGAGCCCGATTAAACCAAGACAAAGGAGCTTCGCGCTGGCTTCTGTGTCAGCCTGTGCGGTAAGAAGTCTGCCTAGGTGCCGGGTAATTACAGCACAGTTCATGCTGTGACTGTAACGATTCAACTTAATACAAGATAAGTTTTTTTAATATGTCTTTTTTTTTATACCTTTAGGTCTCCTTTAAATTAAGTTTAGCTTTTACTTGCAGCTTTAGTTTACTAAAGTGTCAGTAAGAAGACTGTTTAGGCTTTAACTGTTATATGGACTAGAGGTATTTAATCTGGGGCACAGTTCAAAATTCCCTTTTTCTGCCTACGAACTTTGCCAATCAAACTCTATGTATATCATCGTTTGAATTTTGAATATCTACCACAAACACATAAAGGAGAATGTAGTCATGTATTAAAGAAGAACTAAAGTAAAAAACAAAAAAGGACAGTTAAAATACTTACCTTATACAGAGCCGAATGATTACAGTCACAGCATGAGCTGTACTGTAATTTTAACTGTCCTTTTTTGTTTTTTTACTTTAGGTCTCATTTAATACTAATGTAAAAAAACTGAAATCCAGAAAGTAACATTGTCTATAAAATGACAAACTGCAGCCATAGAATTGCAAATCCAAATAAAACTAAAGAGTTGCATATTCTTTCAGTTTAAAGGTAACCAATAACAGTTTTTATATTCCTGGTGCAAAATGTCTTGTTTATGAACCTTTGCTGTTTTTGAACAAACTGTTAAAGACATCCTGTCCTGCCCCTTCTATATATATATTTGCATTTAGTCTGCTTTTTGGGTTTTGATCTATACTGTCATGAACTGTTCATCAATCAGGTTTGGATGGTATATCTCAGTCACTGTACCTCCCTGTTCATTCATCATTTAGATTTAGGTGTGTATGCAAGCAGTGAGCTAACCCTAATACACTCTGCAGGCAGCTTGTTGGTAGGAAACCAGTGCATATTTTAATTCTGTTTAAGTAAAGTTCCCTGTGCCAGTGTTCTGCAGTAACTATTGGAATACTTTTTCAGGCGTAGTTCTAACTCTATCTAAAACATTTGGTGATTCTTTATTGGATCACAGTTTTGAAGAACTTAGTATTCTTAAGCTATGGAGCTTGTCCTGTGATTTATTCTCACTCGGAGTTATTCTGTAAAGTCCGAATTCAACTGTCGAATTCTCAAACATCGGATTCCCATGGCGACTGCAACATTTCTCCCATTGTAAAGTCGCAACTCCGACAATTTTAAAATTGCGGCTGTGGCAATATTCCCATATTAAAATTGTGACTGCGACAATATTGTTATAAACCTGCAACTGCGACAGTAGCAGTCTATTGTGACTGTCTTTAGCTGGCGATTTCATGCCTTTACGAGACAATTCGGACTTTAGAGAATAAACCCCTGTATTCGATATGTGGGCACCCCATAGCATTGCATGGAAAAGCCCTTGCTTGTAGTTCTAGACTCCCCATTATGCATGTTTATACTGTATATCCCTCACCCAGGCTGCCGCAGTTTGCTGTCAGTTATATCTGAAATGCAGAGAATAATCAACTAATTAAAAATAATACACTTTTAATCTTACTTGTCTACTCAGCTTGAGAATAGGGATAATATACTTCCATTTATTTACATAACGTTCCCCAAACTTGACTAATTCAGCACCTAGTGGCTGAGGGCCAACGCTGTGTCGTCTTTATTAATATAAAAGGGCATGTTGTTTCGAGGTCAGGGCCAGTTGTTTCTATGAATTCTACCTTCTCCTTGTAGCTAGATTCTAACTTTAAATAATTTCATTAAACGCTTCAGATGTATGATGAGGCTTTGTCAATAAGCACTGAAACTGGAAGGTAAAAATGGTAAGGATCCAGGCATTTGATTGGCCAAAAAGCACACTGTTGTGTCCATTAATCATGCTTTTCTTCATGTGTGTCACTTACTAACAGTGTGTGGCCCTACCCAGGCTTATGTGCACTAACACACAGCATGTGGAATGATGTTATGGCAGTGGCTTGCTTCTGTCCTAAAAGTTTTAACTTGTGTCTGGAACACAGGATGCACAAATGATTCAATTTCCTAATGTTTCTGGAAGTCTTATGCTTTATAGGGCTGCTATGCCAGAGGCATAAAGGGATTTGGGTGGAAACCCCTTGTGCCCAAGCGCTCTGTCAAACTTTTAATTCTGACCACTTGATTTTAATATTAGTAGGCCAATGACAGGTCCATAACAGTTGGCCTTAGAAGGAATAGATCAGTTCACACTGTCTGGTTTGCTTTTTCATTCAAGGGCAGGATTAGATTAGATTAGTTTATTGTCACTGTATAAGTACACACATACATAGCAGCGAAAGTACAAGTGCGTCCATTTAATAAATAATATCAGTAATAATTTCAGTAATAGTAATAGCGCAAGTAAAAGTTTAGGATTTAAAAAAAAAATAAAAAGGAAGATTAAACCTAAAATGTAAATAAACATTTTTTTTTTTTTTTTTTGAAAATTGTTCTAAATTAGAAGAAACTAGGTGTTCACTCCTCCAACTGCTGCTTCTCTGGTCTCTTCTAAGTCTCTGTAAGCCTGTGCACTTATTTATCAGAAGCCTGTCTAGTTAGGAAGCAGTCATGTTTACCTGGTGGTGAGAGCTGCTGCTTATTAAATGGGTGTCTGCTGGCTACTGACTTGCAGACTTGATCAGGAGCAGTGGGGGTAGCCTGCTAGTTGCACAGCTAGTTTCCTCAAAAAAGGTACTTTTTTAGTAAATATCATTTTATATAAATATTTACACATAAATATTTTCCTTTTTCTTTTAAATCCTGAACTTCTCCTTTAAAGTAGATGTGAATTACTTAACCAAAGTAATTTTGCTTAAAACATTTAGCGGCCATTTAGGGGCAGTTTTACACCAGCAAGCAGTCAAACTAACACAGTAAGTCCGATCGCTCATGTGTAAATGAATTAAATTGTTCTGCATGGCAGTCACAGTGGTCCATTCAGACTGACACGGTAAGTCCGATCACTCACTTCTAAATGAATTAAATTGCTCTGTATGGCAGTGACAGCGGTCCATTTGTGTAAATGCGAGTGCCACAAAAGAAAGAAACCAATTGAATTTATTTGCATGCAGGCAGTCTGAGCTTTTGTGAAAGTCTTAACCGCTCGCTGGGGTGAATATGACCTTTCACTTGAACTCCTAAGATTCATCCAACATGTATAGGTGCAGTGGTGTAATACTTAATACAGGGAAGGTTGCCAGTCAGCTGTTTCATTTGGATAAGGAAGTATAAAACCACAGAATTACATTTCAGCTTGTTACATCATTTTTGACAGTACCCACATGTTTTTAATTCTGAATACGTCGGATCATATTTCTGAAGGTATTTTTAAACTCTCTGGGAATCTTAGAACCAGACCAGTAATGCCAAAAAAAAAAAAATGCTGTTTGGATTGGCATGGCAGTCAGTCCTCTGCAATACTATGTAAAAATATCATCTTTAAAGTTGAATTCCAGTTTCATTGGTTTTGTATTGCTTCTCACTTGCTCTGCCAAATTGAGCTTTCTGGGGCACTTCCTGTTTATGTATTTTCTAAATTCCCATAGGGAACAACAGAATTAGGCAGAGGTTATATATATAAAATGGCTGCAAACAAATGGAATAAAAACTAACTCAAAATATCAGACATTCGTCTTGTAAGACTGCGTAATGACCAGTCCTATGTAGGAATAACTGCCATGAGTCATTATGCTTTTTTTTTTTTTTTTTTGGTGTAACTGGTCCTTTAAATGAAACCTTTAGTTATGTCCCTGTGCAGTTATTATTTTCCATTTATTAAATGGTAGGCCCTTCTGGAGGCAATGACTCCTTTAAAGGTAAATATAGTCTGTTTGTAGTTATGCTTTATCTCCCTTATTATTTTCACTTGCACAGCCTTCTGGATGGAGGATACACTGCTGATGTGGATTTTGTTACTGTGTGGGGAGAAATAAAGAGAAGATAAACCATGCTATAATAAGAGTCTTGTTTTGCTTGCCTTGATATTTTACATTGTACAATATATTATATGTGCTGGGTTCAGCAAGATGGGGGAGTACATTTTGTTCTTGCTCCCCTTACTATCTGTTTAGGAACTTGTACTTTGCTGTCTAAATTGATTGTTAGCTTTTGGGGCTGGTGTTATTGGAGTTGGGTTTACGGTTTATTAGACTTGCAAGGCTCCCTGATAAATATACATTTCTAGTAATCTAAAAAGAAAAGACATGAGTTTGTGACCTTGCAGCTATTGTAATGCTGAACACTTTCTAGAAGTGCTGACTAGAGGGCTCTGACCACTCTATGTGGGCTAGTCCAATAAACTGGGCTTGAGACCTGCTAAAGTCATTTATGAGCCCATATCTGTGCTGCATTACTAGGTCACAGAAAGCTTTCCATTTGCACCTGTGTTGCAGTATTTGCTTTTTCATACAGTGGCTCATTTTGTATGGAAAGTCATGCGCTACTGTGGTCCCTGAAATCACCTACTAACAGTTATTTTGTTATTGTGTATTTTTATCCTCCTTTCTTTCCTACTCCTTCCTGTTTTGTTTCCCGTTCTCTGATCTTTAAGATCCTTTTGTACTGTCTCAAGGTCAGTCTTCTGAACCTGCACCTCCAGCTCCAGAGCCTTCCCCGGAAACCACAGCCAATTCTGAAACTGATATCGAGAGCACAGCTCTGTGACAAGGCGGATCTGCACTCCAGAACTATGGACTTCCTGTTCTGCTATCCTGTCAAGGTCTCCGGGTCAAGACTCAGCAGTGAAAGGCTTTTAAGCTCTTTCTGTGACTTTTTCTTTTTTTTTTTTTTTTTTTTTTCCTCCTGTGAGAGAGAGAGAGAGACTTTTAAAGTTTGAATGACCTGGTGTGTCTTGAGCTTTATCAGTACCATTTGTGGCCTTTGGATTGGAAGACCGTTACTGTGTTTGGGAGTATATAAAGCTGCTCTGTTCACACCTATTTGTACCACTATTAAAATGATCCATTTACCAACCGCCATCTGAAAACATTCCATTACAGCATCTCTCCTGCTCCCTTTCTTTAACCCGAATGCTGCTAGTTAGAGAACAAACTGTAGGCCTTGTGGACAGTCACTGTTCTAGGGTGTGAAACTGACAAATCCATTTAGAGTCTCAGTCCAGATTGAAGGATTGATTGGCTGCAATTTGTGTGCACTTTACCCAGAGTCTAGTAGGGGCTGGAGGATTTGGTTGCATACAGGGATGATACCAGTGTACTGCAGAAGATTATCTTGATCACCTCAAGCGTAAAGGGTAACTAAAAAATTGTTAAATTCAGTGCTTTTTTGGAACTGCAGGACTTCACTATATGCAGTCATGTATCTGTATATTTTATCTATGCTAACTGCTTATAAAGTAACAAGCACACTTGCATCTCGACCCTGACTCATATTTGAAAGGAAAGGCATATAAAACGCAGCTCTGTGGCTGTGACTACTCGTTGTGGGAATCAGCGCCAGAAATGGTTGCCACTGATCCCTGTTTATCTATGTTATAAGGCCCTGAAGAATACTTGTAATGATATGAATATAAATGCTGGCACAGGAATGAACAAGGCAAACTAGTTGCTTCAAAATGTAGCTGCTTGCTTTGTCAAGGTGAGGTAACACCAGAAAATGTTTCTACATATCATGACGTCATGGAGATATCTCATTTGTTTGTGAGCTAGGTCAATGCACTGTGCAACTATACTGCCCAGGGACCCTCTGCACAATAAACTATTGTCCTTAATAACTACTCCGGAGACCCCCTGCACAATAAACAAACAAATGTCCTTATTGGTAAGATCAGGTACGTGACTGGGAGTTGAGTACCAGGTGTCAAACCGTTCATTTGCACACTTGGTAACTGCTCAGGAAACATGGCTGCAGGTATTTTCCTTCTAATAAGCGCTTGTGTTTTCTGACAGGTGAATGGGAACAAATGGGAAAGCAGTTTGACACCTCGGGACAACCCTCCACAGCCACTAACCCGCTCTTGTGTGACGTTAGTCTGTGTCTTTATAAAATGCACGGCTGCATACACATCAGCAAGGCTGTTCATTTCTCTAGTCAGTGTGCAGCAAGATAGCATTCTGGATCCCAACAAATGTCAAGAAATAGTTTCCGGTGATACTTTCTCTTTTAACACAAGAGACTTTTTAGCTGTCCTTTTTTTCTTGTAGAAGTGTATTTTCCTGCACGTTGTATAAATTGGCAAACTGTATCCATGCCCCCCGGTTAATGCCTCTGCCATCCATAATGCCAGCTCACTCCTCTGCCTACTATTAAAGTCTGAAAAGCTATTTGAGCATTAACCAGTTATTTCTGATTTGGTGCTTTCGTTCCTTGTATTTTTACAACAGCTTCACCACCACTATTGGCTCAAAAATGTAATGTTTACTATAAAGTGTATTTTACCAATAGCTGTTACTGTTAGTTCAGCAGCAGCTGCATCCCTTCGGTGTGAGATGTCTTCCATAATACTTATATATACACAGGGTGTAAAGCTGCTGGACATTCAAATGGTGCTTGCACTGAATTCATTAGAAGTTTAGAAAAACAAATGCATCCCCCCAACCCACCCCCTTTCTTGGCTGCACAGAAATCCATTACTAAAATATAAAAGTGTTCATGCATTAATGATTTTATACAATGAGAGGAATACATTATCCCTATGAGACTATGCACACCTGAGCATTCTGTGTGTGGTTTACCTGAGGTGGGTTGCCGTGTATGTGAGCGCAGGGTAATGGCGTGTTCCATTTCTGACTCAGCTTTGCTGTAAACACACAAAAACTGCTGAATGCAATTTTTCTAGGTGTCTCTTAGAAAGTTGCATCTGTGTGCATACAGAGCCAAATGGAAAATGCGATTGCTACGTGCTTGAATTCACAGGTATAAACAGTATATAACACACCCCTATTGCATTAGCTGTATAGCCCAGTGATGCCCAACCTAAGGCCCGTGACGCGGTGCTATCCGGATTCTGAAATCCAACATGTTGCGTATAAGTGTCAATTCGCCAGCTAAAGACAGTCCCAGTAGACTGTTATTGTTGTAGTTGCATCTTTATTTTATTTTCTCAGTCACGACTTTGCTATGGAAAATTGTTGCAGCTGTTACTTTAAAATTTGTCATGGTCGCGATTTTAAAAATTATGACTTTGAAGCGGCCCGTGACACACGTGTCGCAATTTGTTATGGCCCCCAGGCCAAAAAAGGTTGGGCAACACTGATATAGCCCTTTTATAAACCTTGCCATACTGAGATGAGAAATGAAGCAGGGTAGCGAGAGTTTCACCACCCAGGTACCATCACACATTCAGTTCACATCAGTGTAGGAGATGGACACCTCTCATACTCACAGTCTGTGTTTCTAGAATTGTGGTGCATTAACACTTATTTCTAGTTATTGTGCCATTGCTCTCCTGCCCATGAGGGGGCCAGTCATGTCACAGGGGGTTAAAAACCCTCTAAATATTACGCTCTTTCCAATTCTACACATTTTATAGCCTAATCTAGTTTAGCATATCCAAAACTCAAAAGACTTCAAACTTTTTTCAAAACACATTTTATTAAAAGCAGTTTTTATATATGTATTTATCTACATAGTGTATGAAGTGCTGAGCTCTCTGTTGGACTTATTTTTTATTTTGTCCAAACTGGTAAATAACAGACAAAAGTGATTTAAATTATATATATATATATAATGCTACACTTTAATGGGAAGAAAAGTCTCTGTTTATTTCCTCTTCCCAAAGAAATAAAGAAGGATATAAGGTAATATTGTGTTTATGTTTCTGTTCTTTATCTAATTTTATTAACTATGTTATTAGAATCACCTTGTTTTCTGCATGTGTTACACCATAAACAACATCAGGATTATTACTCAAGCACAAAGCTGGCTGCTGCGTTGTTCCAGCCCAGAAACATGGTAAAAATCACAAAATGGCGTCTCTGTCCTGTAACAAAATGGCTGCTGTACAGCTAAATGGACAACTTCTTGTAACTGCTGTGCTTATTTTCACAAGTGAAAACCAGGATAAAGTCTGTTTATGATAGTGCCTTGTTGCAGTACAGACAGGTTTTATCCTGGTTTTACCCAAAGCCAACTGTACTGTGTCAAACAACAGACAATAAGGGGTACATTGTGCAGAAAGTATTTACTTGTGTTAAAAACTAAACTCTGCTGCTTTGTATAATTCCAGAAGACATGGTAAAAGTACAGGTATTAGTCCAATACGAGACCCGGTGTCCATCTCTTAATTGCTGCAGGGTGAGCTTTGGTACGATGGGGTGTCCCTCCTAAGTTTTATAGGACTGATTAAGGGGATCTGCTGTAGGGTTAAAATAACAGTAACGTCAAAAAAATTAAAATGGCACATTTATATATGTTCAATTTGTGCTTCAAGAAATTCTAAATTGTGCCTAGGAAGTTTACTTTTTAAAGAAAAAACAATCCAGCATTACAGCACACTTCCTGTATATGCTTTATGTAAAGCATCATAGAAAAACAGTGGGACTTCGTGAGGTCTGTTTAACAATATGGCTTCTATCAGTAATGATAATAATGGACAGAAAGCAATACAATTCGTGAATTTAACTTAAAATATTACATTTTGCTGTATTTTATTAAAAGCCATGACAATCCAATTGAGATTTTTTTGTTGTTGTTGTTGTATTGGTCCTTTAAGGAAAGTGGGCTAATCTGTGGCGTGAGCATCGCTCTATGCAGACTTCTGTGGGTGGCTTTCTGACTAACATTTGTTCAGCACAGACAGAAGGACAAAAACATTTAGACCTGATGACCTAAACACATACATACATACATTAGCAGCATAAAGTCAGTGTACATTTCTGTAACAAATGTATTCCACAAACTTTCACACATAGCAGAGTAATGCCATTATAAACAATTACAGTTTATAGTGCACGATAAACATGCTTACAGTCACACTACCCACTAATCCACTGCATGATCCCTGATGTCATAGAACACACAACAGACTTTTAAGTGTAAGGGGTTAAACTCGCTCTCACTGAGGGGGTTATTCACTAAGGTGTGAATTCGACTGTCAATTCATCTTTACAATCATCTCTAGAAATGCTAAAGATTCGATTAGAGCAAGCAGGCTAAACACTTAAAGGGGAACTATAGTCAAAATACATCTTTACATATGCAGTACTATACCTTAGTGAGAAGCGTTTCTCCCCAGTAGTTTTCATGTGACGCAGAATAATTGAGTAGGCAGTACTGATGAACTCCTGCACCAGGAAATGTGTGTGGTGTGTACTGTTCAAGTTTTCCATGAAACAGTACATCCCCCGGACATTTACTGCTTAGCATATGAGCACAAGTTATCTCTTCCTCTGTATTCTCCTGTAAACAAGCTTAATTTATGCAGTCAAAAAGTCATCACAGTGCTTAAACAAATGTCAGCTCTCAAGAAAACTAATTATTGAAGCAGACGGCAAGTATTATTTCTTCCCTAAATGTTTTTTTTAACTATTTGTGTCAGCAATTGGCTTAGTATAAAGGAGTTTTATATCAGCACTATAGTGCCCCTTTAAATGATTCAACTGGTCGGTGAGCCTACATGATGGATTGCTAGTTTAGATAAAAGAAGTGAATATTTTGTAATAGATAAAATGTTTGCTTAGGGATAAGGTGGTAAAATTATTTTACAATAAGACTGAAATAAGAAACAATACACACAGATATCTCTGTACAAAAGTTTGACCCAGTCTCTTGTCTAATACTTGCAATGAAATGAGCTGTATAGTAGGTGACTCCACCCACTAGGTCCATCAACCCTGCCTTTAAAGGGACGGCTCTCACAGTAGGAATGCCCCTAACACATTTTTGCTCAGTTGTTCAAAAAATACAAAAAACATTGTACCATTTTCATATACAGATTAATTCACCGTATTACCATAATCAGATAATAAACATAACCTATATACTTGATGTATCTCTAGAATGGTATATCCTTTCACATTTAAATTTCATAGTGTACTATACAGAGGCCTATCACAAAGGCTCCTTGCCAATACCTTTATAGTAATATTAGTAAAAAAGGATCCACATTTTGAGGTATATAAAACCATTTGCTTTATGCCTTTTCCAGGGTCCCCTCTGTGGTTAACATGGGAAATAAACTGTGAGATAGGGTGGTTTGTTAGTATGCACCTCTTCCCCATCCCCCCCCCCCCAGGAGCACGAAACAAGCTCCGTTTCCTAAATGAAATATCCAGGTTAGCTCTAGGAACAAGTACTTGCCTATGTCTAGATCAGTGGTTCTTAACCAGGGTTCTATAGAACCCTAGGGGTTCGGTGGAGACTCCGCCTCCATAACCTTCAAGTTACACCACATAGTTTCCAGTAAAACCAGGTACTTGCCCTTTAATTATCGTTATGCCATAAAAATCTTAGTGATCTGTTATACTGCACAGTGCCCAGTAACCTCAGTTACAATGCATTGTCTCCAGTAATCTAATATTGTTTTTTTTTGTATCTATATCATTTTCAAACATTTCCTGATGCATTCTTATCTAAATAAAGCTGCACACAACTAGCTCCCCCTTCCCCCAGCAACTGACTTCTGCTGTAGACGTTTGTAACCTTTTAGGTGCCGGTATTTACTAACCGCACCTTAGTACATTCCATACACTTGCTATGAGACTGAGCCCCGCTTACATTAGAAGCAGAGAACAGACTAGTGTGCATATATACCAAAAATGAGGGAGCCAGTACAGGTAGTCCTCGACTTACGTCGTTGTTTCGTTCTTACGTGGCGTCGTAAACCGAATTTCGATGTAAGTCGGATCATACATTCATACAGTATGGTTCGACTTACGTCGCAAAACCGTGTAAGTCGGAACAAGGCATGGTTGCATGCAGTTCGACTTACGTCACAAAACCGTGTAAGTCGGAACATGGCATTGTATAAAGCGTTGTAACCCCGAAACGACGTAACTCGAGACCGTCGTAACCCGAGGACTAACTGTAGTTCTTTAATAAACAAAAAAAACTATTTATTAATCTCACACAGTAATGCAACAGCAGCATAGAATATTCAGTC
>WMED01001353.1:0-28033 GCA_019650415.1 Pipa parva
GAGATGAACAGGACGTAATCTCACCTCATTATGTAAAAGGGTCTTCCTCTCAGGACTTCTGGTTTTATTCTGCAAAACAAACATAAGGAAAATAGGTAACAATGCAGTTCATTTAAACTTATTAGTAAGCTGAACAAGATAGTCCATTTTTTTTACTTGCACTGCCACTAAACAAAGCATCCTTACCTGGGCACAGAGTTCATGCTTGAGCAAAATGTAAGGAAGCAGTCTGGGGAAGAAGCATGCTCTCTGTCTGAGGGGGCGTGATTTCCCCTCAGACTGCTCTCTGCTCTGATTACAGCCTTTTTCTAGAACAATTCATTTGGTATGGAACAGACACAAGTTCTCTCATATCTATAAACAAACCTAGAGAACCAAAAGCCTTAAATTTGCAATGAAACAGAACAGCTCCTTACCCACACATTGGGTATCTTTGGCTGGTGAAAGTTTAAAGCTTTTAGCTTAAATCAACCTGAGGACTCTGGCCTTGTCACAACTACAACAAGTAGTATTATGCCCCTGATAGCAAGCAAAGATTCAAGAAGGTTAACATGGACTGCATTTATAAAAAAATTTAAAAAAAAAATAGCCAGAAAAAAATCTATGTGGCAACAACTCTGAACAAACCAAGTGTAGTATGTAGATCATTGTGGAGGACTATTCAAATGGGGTTGCGCGCTTTAGGCTGAGACATATAGCAAACAGCAGATCTTTTGCAAATATAATGTTTATTTCCACAGGGAACTTAAAACACAACCATTCGTGGCAAAACAGAAATTAATTTCAAATGCAACTATCAGTGTGAAAATCCTCTGGGCCCAAAAAATATCAATACTGCCAAAACAAGGGGTAGCTCTGCAATATACACAGTTCAGGTAAGAAAACAGAAAATATCTTCCCCCTTCCTGGGTTATCCGCTTGGGTTTTCCATTTGCTGTAGATCCATTTTCTTAGGGCATAAACTTTTCCACAGATCCTTATTAATCTCCCCAAGATTTAACAGCTCAGACACAAGCACAGCTTCCACCTTTCTACTTTACCAACACTAGCACTGGCTCCTCAGCTGCCTTATAAATGAGGCACTAGCTTGCGCCTGGGTCATTTTGTGACACGGGATGAACTCCAGTAGTAGGTTTTTACAATTGTGGAAAAACACCTGCCCCCAAATTATACTCCCTCACACCATTCTAGATTATCCACTGCACAACAGAAATTTTGAAACAAGGTTTAATTAAAGGGACACTAAATCCTGTATTAAAGAAAAGAAAGAGCTTTCTATTTTTCTGTTTATTAAGTACAAGAAGTTTTAAAATGAAAGGTTTAGGGTGAAATTTGCTAAACTCAAAAATGTTGATTTTGGCCTTTTCAAGTTTATTCCCTGCAAATCTCATTGTTCGATAGGAAAATATCGATTGTTAAAACTCAACTGAAAAATATCAATCAATATGTTTCAATCAATTTTTCTATGGAAGAGTAACCATACTTTTCATTAGTTCTTTGGCTATTTTTCCATTGAAACATCCAATCAAAACCTTTTGATCGGTAAAATTCGATAGATATTTACCGATTGAACAGCGAAAATTGCAGGGAATAAACGTGAAAAGGATGAAACTGACCTTTTGTAGTTTAGTAAATTTCAACCTTAGGCTTACTGATTTTGCAGAACAGTCATAGCAATTGTAGAAAAAATAAGCACGTGGAGAAGATGTTTTCAGCTAATCCTAGCCTCTCCTCCATTAATTTTCTTCAAAAAACTTAGTGCAAGGCCGCTCTGAAAGACTGAAAAACTCGAGAAAGGCAGCCTAAAACAACTCGGTCAAAAACAGCTTTGTCATTTAAATGCTGCACACAAGTAACAGACTACACAGAGGTAAGAGGAGGAAGGGCTAGGACTAGCTGATGACCTCTACCTCCAAGTGCTTGTTTCTTCTTCTATTGCTAAGATTATTCAGAAAAATCAGTAAGTCTAAACTTGTCATTTTAACAATTATTCTACTTCAAACTAGGTAGTTTATAATTATAAATCATTTTTTTTTTTACAGGGTTTATTCTCCCTTTAATGTGAAATAATAGCTTTAAGTTCACTGAATGGCAAGAATCAGCAGATGTGATCTTGCATGTATAAAAGCTGAGCAGGCATCAAAAAGGCTGCAAAAATGTAATCTTTTTTAATAAATCACAATTCCATCAAACATATTTGAGATTATTTGGTAGTTTAATATCAAAATTAAACTCACTTGTAAAGATCTGTGTGTGGCATTTGTGCGAGTAATCCTAGACCCAATTTTCTCCTCTTCATACTGCTGTGCTGCCAAATGAGCATCCCTCCTGGTGCTTTCTAGTGAATTTTTTTTACTTTGCAATTCAGTGTCTGCCTGTGATACCTAAAAGGGGAAATCAAAAGTGACTGATATGTAAAAACAGTATATTTTTCATATACAAACAGACACACAAATATAAAAAATTACTTGCAACCTAAGAATACCCATTTATATATTATTACATATTATTTTAAAGTTTTAAGGGAGGAATTCACCATAGTGCGAAGTGAGGTCGAGTTGCCATGCCAAGACTGGAATCCCTTTAAAGCGTTCGCTGATGTCCGCGTGTAGGACATCAGCGAGCGCATAACAGTCTGTGCGAAGTGAGGCGAAGGATCCGGACCTCAATTCACACTATGGTGAATTCCCCCCTAAGTCTTTCTTTTCAACATTAGACTGGTGTAAACTGATAAACTGTTAGTGGTTGTGCAAATTGTAGGGCTAGTTTACACTGGCAACTTTTGGGGAACTCAGAAGCTGCTGCAAAAAGTTGCTGCTGTTACTTATTATCCCTTACGCGATAGTTTACACTAAGGGTAGGAAAACTGCGGCTTTTCAGCTGCCTTGTTGTGGCTCTGAGTGCATCTCACTCACCCAGCCAATGACCTCAAATGCTTCTTCTGATAGGACGTTTGGTAGGTCATGTGATCCAGAGCATGCACTCCTCCCTCTTTAAAGCTCCATAAAAAATTTCCCCAGTGTAGGAAGGAGCAAAATGGCATCCTCCTGTGCAAAGTTTGCTGACCCCTGGTTTACACTGTCAACACATGTTTGCAAATATCATTGCACTAAAATTCACAGTCCTGGTTATAACTTGTCACAGTAATGCTATTGTTTAAATTTCACATGAAATCACCTGTATAGTTGCAGCTACTCAGATGCACTAAGCTCACATTAAAATGACACCACAATCACAAGTATTTGGTATTTTACTACAAATTGTAGCAGCGATTTTACTGCCCCTGCAGATCTGCTATATAGAAGCCAGTACAAACAAGTGCTAATAGTTTTAGAGGATTATAAGCAAATAGAGCTACCTTAAAGGAACACTATTGGCTTGTTAAAGTGCACCTTTCACCTCAAAGCTAATACTAACTTAGGTTGTACTAATGAAATAAACGTTTTACGTAAATATAAACAGTATGTATGTTAAAAAAATGTACCTTTATACAGAGTTTCTCTCTGTCATCTATAAATAAAATAATACATACATACATCTTCCTTGTCAGCCTGCCTTTTCTTTCCTGAGTGTTGGGTGGGCTGGGATAAATAATGAATGACATTATAGATCCTCCAATCACATCCCTTAAATCACGATTTAGCAGGGATCTGATTGGAGGAGCTATAATGTCAATCATCATCACTCGACCCAGGAAAGAAAAGTCAGGCTGACAGGGAAGATGACAGAGAGAAATGCTGTATAAACTAAAGGCACATTTTTAAAATACATATATATTTACAAAACATTTATTTCATTAGTACAACCTAAATTAGTATTAGTGTTTTGAAGTGACAGGTGCACTTTAAGTCTAGGGGAGATTAGGAAAGGGAAAATACTCATTAATCAGACTCTTAGGCTCCAGCAAAAAAAGCAAGCGCAATAGCAAAAATCTGCTACTGCACTTGTCCTTTTTCGGCAAATCACAGAAGCACTGGAAGTGAAGAGGTCTGCAGCAGCTATCAAAATCAGAAGACATCAGGACCAGTGAAGAGAGCAGAGACAAAGCTGGAGCTTAAGGCTAGGATCACACTGCATGTATATGAGCTGCGCTTTTAGAAAAGAGACTCTAGAAAATACGTTGGTGTATTTCAGTCTGGTATATTTTCTAGATGCGCTTTTCTACTGTACTTACCCAATACGGTGAGAACTCTCCCTCGGCATTCACTGCTCCTCCTATCTGGCCACATTCTATGCACAGCGTTACATACACTGGACAAAATGCATCATCAAGCATTTGTGCCCGATCACGTTATGTGCTAGTGTGGCTGGAACAAAGTAGAGTTACGTAGGGATTCGCGGCGCGGCTTTTACTTTTTTATGCACGGCACATAACTCTAGTATGAACCTAGCCTAATAGTCTGATCAGTGAATACCTACCCTTTCCTAATCATTCCTAGACTTAAAAAGCCTGTAGTGCTCCTTTAATGATCATCAAGATGAAGCAGTCATTAAAATTGACATTTGCTCCATTTAGCACCACAGTGACATTTAAGGAAACCCAGGTGTTGCATAAGAACATGCTACCAAATGTACTCCAAACTACATATGTCAGCAGATTATTTTCTAAAGATAAATGTTATTTGTCTGATTAAACTGTATTATGCATTCATTACTCCAGTGATGCCTAACCTTTTTCCGCCTGTGGGCCATATAAATTTGCAACACTTGTCAAGGGCTGCTTCAAAGTCGCGACTGCGACATATCTTAAATTTACAGCTGCGACAATTTTCCATAGTAAAGTAACGACTGCAACATTATTCTCATTATAAAGACTCGACTGTTACAGTAGCAGTCTATAGCGACTGTCTTTAGCTGGCAAGTTCATACTTATATGCAACAATTCGGACTTCGGGCCATAGGTTTGGCATCACTGCATTAGTCAAATCTTTTCAAATGCTGTTAATATAAGGGGGTCCAGCAACATCATTATGTCTGAAACATGGAGGAAGTGTTGCTTGCATATGACCCACTGAGGCTGGTAGCTAGATTAGAAATCACACAGAGTTCATAAACTTAATTTTTGTCCAGGAGGTAAGAACAATATAAAGGCACTTACTTGGTTGGCGCTTGATGTAATTGAAAGTAAATAACTAGCATCCACTGAGGGCCTGGAACTAAATAAGAGCAAATAATGATGACACCATCTTCACATTGTAAAGTAAAAAGTAACACTCTAAGTGATGAATAATTTTCAAAAACAAAGCAAACTTATACGGTTACCTTTCAATTTGCATGCGTGGTGAAGGCTGCCTCTCCCTGGTTTGTGGTATGCTTAGCGATTCAGGTCTTTTCATCTCTTCCCTTCCTCTGGAGAAAATAAAAAAAAAAATTTCCTGAGGCAAAATCCTCAAGAACCTTTACAGCGTCTAATTATCTCACAGCTACATGGCTGGAAGAAATGCTGTTAGTTGGTTAACAGCTAAAATAACCTTAAAAATTTAACTAACCTGGCTCTACTTAAGAGGCGCCTTGCTTCTTCAACTTTCCAATTCTCTTTTACTGGAGCTGGCTTTGAGGGAGATGCCTATTAAAAAAAAATTAATTAATAATAGTTAATAATAATAATAACTAATACTAATTTAGGTTGTACTAATGAACTAAACATTTTGTAAATATATACAGTCATATGCAAAAGTTTGGGCACCCCTATTAATCTTAATCATTTTTAGTTCTAAATATTTGGGTGTTTGCAACCTGACTTTGTAACCTGACTTTCTCATCCACCTAAAAGTCCAGTACAAACAGGAGGCGGGCCACTAGCCACAAGAAATAGGCTAATAATTGAAGATGCCAAGTTGCAGGGGCACATTTGATGTTATGACTTGTCCGTGTTATAGGGTCTAATGCACTCTTTTTTTAGTATAATATGGTTTATTTATAAACAACATTTTTTTTAGCTATAATAGGGTGTTAGTGCTTTTTATATAGTTATTATTAAGTGACAAGCTCAGTGGTTTAAAAATAAAAAAAAAGTCAATTTACCTAGCGGTTTGAAAACCTTAATGTTATTTTCTTTTGTTTTATCTTCTAAAAATAAATTAGAATTTTTATTATCACAATTTCCTGGTCATGTTTCAAGTTGGAGGTATACAGATTTCTTACAGTAACAAATATTACCAAATAGGAGTAACAATTATCCTGCTACGAATTATAAAAAAGCAAAGAAATACTCACCTCAGTGGAGATCCGCCTCTCCTCTATGTATGCCTTAAACTGTGCGCTCAGACTATTCCCTCTGGACATCCTCATATCCTCTTCTTCCTCCTCTGTTGCAGAACTATCTATATAGTCAATTTGATCCAAATCATGTTCCACTACAGAGAAACAGTGCAATAATGTACTTATTGGAAGCCAACCAAGCTCTTTTTTTCAATAGAATAAAAACAGGAAGCCACCCCTCACCTCCCCCATTGGTGATGACAAAGCTACTTCTGTTCTCTGTTGGAAGATTGTCCCTCCGGAGGCGCTGTTCTCTAATTATGTCATTATTTCGTACAGATAGATCAGAGAACTCTTCTGCTGGCTTTATGGAGATAAAATTCAAAAAGTTACATTTCGTGTTGTGCCACAACCAAAACCATATTAAGACAGATTGATGCTAAGTACATCATAAATTGTACATTATAAATTGTTTATTTAAATACTGTATATTAATACAGTATATAAATAATAAACAATTTATAATTATAGAAATATAGTAATCCACAAATAAGTTAAATGGTGTGCTACAACCTATAATTTGGAAAAAAAAATTGTATTCACAATCAATATCTGAAGTTATTATAAAAATGTGCTGAAATAATTATGCAGGTAAGGATAACCAATGGAAAACATTTCTAAATTATATCTTTCTATAAAACAAAATATTTTACCTCATTCCCAGACCACCTTTTGTCTCCACTATCCACACTGTTAAAACCAGAGTCTAGAGCACCATATGGGCGTCCAGGATACAGATCTTCATTGCTGCAATTAGAAATATTGCTTTAGTCAGTCAATCTGCTAATAAAAAACAAAAACAACCTTTATTTCTGATTTCTAAAGTATAAATGATAATGCACTTTAAAGGAGAACAAAAGTTTAAAACAAAAACAAAAAAAAGATTTTAAAAACTTACCTTTTATTAAGTTTCACCATTGCAGTCACAGCTTCATCAAGACTGTAATTTGTCTTCACCAAGGCAGAACTCACAGAGATTCCGTTGACACAGGAGCCAGTGCAAAGCTATGCCCACTTATTGAATCAGTGGTTCAAATGAGTTTCAATGTCATCATGCTCATTGCAGGGCCAACGAGAACGTTCCCCGTAATGAACATGATGATGTTAAAACCCATTTCCATACTCCGCAAAAGCTTTGGGCTGGCTCTTGTGTCAGCTGAAGCGCTGTGAGCTCTGCCTCAGTGAAGAAAAATTACAGTCCGGATGAAGCTGTAAAAGTTATGGTGGAACTTAATATAAGTTAGTTTTTAATATCCTTTTTTTTTTTTTAACTTTAGTTCTTCTTTAAGTATCTGCACTTGCAAGACATAAACGGTCACCTTTCAACTGGTTTATAGAATTTTACTGACTTGAAACTACAAAATGATTATTAGTTGAAAAGTAATGTATAGTCCAGTTACAAACAGGATTGTTTTATCATATATATAATAACTGATACAAGATGTAGAAATATAAGGTTAATACAGTAGTCCATTTTTGCAGCTAAAGAATAAACTTTTGCTGTATTAGAGCTTGTAGTCTTGTTTGTTTCCACTACATAAGAAAAAACATATCTTAACAGGAAATAAAAAAATAAGCAGCAGGAATCTACTTCAAATCATCTTCAGGATGTGATGCAAACACAGGCAAGTCTTTAGACTCGAAATAATTGACCATAGTGAATTTAAATGTAAAAATAACTATCTGGCTTTCCCCAGGTAGCAGTCAACCATTAATAGGCTGTGTAAAGCTTTGCCATAACCTGTATTAAAACACAATAGGTCGTGCCATGGAAATAATTACTCTTAAAAGTTTCCAACCTTTCTCACTGTGTAGGGAGTAAAGTAAGAGATAATCAGAGGAATACTGGAACCCATTCTTTATCGGTTGTATGGTTTGGGACTGAATAAAAATTTTTGTAGGGGCTCTTCTCTTTCAGAGGATGCGGAAGCTAAATATAAAGATAGGTGGAGCTAAAACTAATATTAATAACTATGACCCACTCATCACTGGGGTGTAGGTCCTAATGAAGCCTTCACAATTAAAACTGAGGTGGATAAACTTTTGTTCTTAAGAAATGGGGTCAGGGAATCTCCTGCATTTCTCCCTTGGGATATCTAGAAAACCAAGCCCTGAAAACAGATACGATATTCCAATTTAAGCTGGAAAAAAAGGTCATTTGAGATTATTATTAATAGGTTTGTCAAAATAAAAAGTATTCTGTGCATCAGCTTTGAATTTGTTGCAAAAACATGTCTTTTAATCTCTAGATATAACGCACACATATATATATTTGCACAAATAGGTCCAACGTTGACTAAATACACAAATACACTACTACAGGGGTGTCAAACTCATATACATAGTGAGCCAAAATTAAAAACGTGGACTAAGTCATGGGCCATCCTTGATATTTATTGAAATGTCTACAGTTTATTAAGTTTTTCCTTCTCTTCAGAAATAATGATGATCCTTTTCAAACAGGTCTTTCCTTTACATTTGTGAACAGATATTCTGCTTCCCACTTTTCTTGAAAGATTCTGTTTTCTACCATTTGTTTGGCCGTTTTTGGGAGGGGTGAAGCAATGAGACTGGTAGCATGATGTCACTAATCAATGTCAAAGAGGAGAGGGCACTTGTGGTTCCTGATTGATGCACTAGCAGAGCATTCTGGAATTTGTAGTATTAGCAGTACATGTGCTGTCTACCGACAGGGCAGCTCATATAGACATTTGAGGGCTAATTCACCATTGTGCGTAGTGAGCTGCGAAGCCTTCGGCTCACTTCGCAGCTCACTACACACAATGGTGAATTAGCCCCTTGGTATTTTCTTGCAGGCCAAATATACTTACACTGTCCGCCAGAATTTGACACCCTTGCATTACCAGTTTTATGTTCAGTTCAGAAATAAATTAATTCAGAAAATCTTACCAAGTGCTTAAGCCTAGTTGTTTCCGGTCATAATCGGACATATCAGGGGCACTTTTGCAATTTTGAATATTCAGATATTTGAATATATGTATTTTGCCTTTGATGCATATCTGTTTGAAAACAAAACAAAGTTTAATGTATAAAATAAGGATTTCTGAAAGCCTCTCTAAAGGGGTCATTAAAGGGCCAGTAACAGCAACAACAAAAAATACTGTTGGTATTGGCATGGAAATTATTCCTCCATAAGTGTCCCATGTTGTCTATGAAGTTGAACATCAATTTGCATTTTTTTTTTTTTAATTTTTCTTTGGTTTGGGTGCCACCATCTTTTAGCTCACCCAGTCCAATTGCAACTAATGCAACTTTATTTAATACATATTCATAAAGTGAACCAGAAAGCCCAATTCTGCTACAACCACACAACTCAACAAAAAAATCAGAAATTCAACCTCAAAGGTGACATTGTACAGCACAACAGAAGAATAACTGCCATGTCAATTTAAAGTCATTTTATTTCTATGTCCTTAGAAGGACAGAAGCACCAAAAAATGAAAATGCCTTAAATGCATGTATAGTTACTATGTACTTTATACATGCTTGTGAAAATTCTAACCTGCATCGAGAAGTTATGATATTCAGCTATTTAGCTTTAAAAGTAGGGCTTTCTGACATACTCCCATAATATGCATTATTAATTGAAGTACCATAGGAAACAATGGTAATGGTTGAGGTTTGTTTAACAACAGGCAGCTATCAGTAAATATAAGAATAGACAGATAATAACATTCATGAATTCAACTTAAAAGATAACATTATTAATTTAAAGTGCTGTTTTTAAATAACTGCCAATGTTCTTTTGTTTCTTTTCCATTTTTGGTGTTAACTGGTCAGTGCTACTAACATTAACAGTTAGCCGTCAGCATAACATCGTAGAGTCAGTATATCTTTGTCCAGTATGTTTAAACAGAAATTACCATTTACATGTATGTACGGTTTCCCCTTAATAGGTATCTTTGTAAAATACATCACACTGCTCATGCAATAAAAAAAAAAAAACAGTTAGTGCATGTCTTTTTTCCTGTGGTCTAAACCAACATATTTTTTTAGCACACACACGGAAAGATTTAAATGATTGTTGTTTTAGCAGACCAAAAGATGATCTTGACACGCAGTACTTGGGTAATATTGTTTGAGTCAGAATGCAAAATCTCTGCAGTTTAGGTGCAGAAATTTTAGTTTTCCTTTATTTTTATTAAAAAAAAAAAAAAAAAAGAATTTACTATAATCAGTGTAACTGGTAAAAGACAATGAAATGTTCTTTATGAGACCTTGATAAATATGCCTTCTTGCGTTGTTGTACCATGCAATGATTATTTATTTTCTGATTTTACCATACATTTTTCCCGTTATTTGTTAAAATTTACATTATTTCCAAAGTATATTCCCTCGACTCCACCCAAACCCTATTCTGAAGTGTTCTGGCACCTCTTAACCAACACGCAGTTGTTTACATTAGAATTAGTGTACAAAGATATAGAATGTTAACCAGATTTAATTTAGTTTGGGAGAAAGCTACAGTTTGTTTTTGTCTTTGCTTAGGGCAGTGGCAGGACAAATATTCACCTGGACCTCAGTTTTTTTTCATGGTAATCTCTTGGGTCTCATTTATTGGATACTATACAGTACATTTCTATACATGTTTTACACTGCCTTCACATAATAAAAACCATTTAGCAGAGACACAACTCTTACATATTATAACAAAAGTTTTCAGAAATCATTTTAGGTGGATTACTACATATTTCTAAATGGAAAGGGTAGCCCCAAAAATTGGGTGACAGTCACACAGTTTGTATGTATTGTAGGCAGGGCTTTTTTTGTGATGGTACGCGCCGGTATGGCATACCGGAAAATCTCTGACAGTCTTTAATTAATTACACTTTAATGTTGGGGTTACAAAGAAATACATTAGGAATAATGAGAAATTAATTAATGTGTACCGGAAAATATATTTTTTTTACAAAAAAAAGCACTGATTGTAAGTATGGCTTGAAAACCTGGAAAATTGTTTATTAGCATTCCTTACATTAGCTCAGAACTTGATGAATAAATAATTACCATAAAAGGCCTCTGCAATGTAGGGGGTCAACAGACTATTACATAAAAGGACATGCTTAAAGACATCACTTAACCCTAAAGGAGTAAATGCTATTTGGCAGGGTTAGTAGATAAGGTTCAGGCCTTTCGGGTATCAACTAACTTAGCATTGTGCCCCACAATGAGGCTCGCTTCACAGTTTCAGTACTACATGTTTAGGGTATTATTCCTTGACACTTCTTTCTAGCAAATACATACCATGTTCTAGATATAGGCTTAAAATAAGAATAAAAGTCTAAACATACTGCTAAATATTTATCTAAAGAAGTGATGCCCAACCTTTTTTGGCCTGGGGGCCATATAACTTTGCAACATGCGTGTCCACAGGCCGCTTCAAAGTCGTGACTTGTAAAGTCGCGACCGTGATAAATTTTAAAGTTACAACTGAGACAATTTTCCATAGTAAAGTCGCAACTGCGACAATATTCTCATTATAAAGATGCGACTGCGACAGTAACAATCTATTGTGACTGTCTTTTGCCGGCGAATTCACACTTATATGCAACAATTTGGACTTCAGAATGCGAGCTGGATTGCACCACGTTGCGGCCCGAATATGGCCCGCGGGCTGCAGGTTGGGAATCACTGATCTAAAGGACAACTATGTCCAAGTATGCTAGTCTTAGGTATGATGCAATAATATAGAATTGCTCCAGTTTTTACCAATATAAGAGCTCCATGTACAAAAATCATACCCCAGATCATTTTAAACATAGAATTTAGCCTTGAGAAGAATGAAGCTGCAATGAGAACATGGCATGTAGCAATGTTTGTGAATCCATTGGCCTCTAAAGCTTTGGTGATATAGATCTGTAGTTATTCTATTTTTAAGTCTACCTTTTTATAATACAACTCAGAAATATTATGCAGGGTGAATGATATTACCCATCCATGCCCCAAATGCTGGTACTCCAAAAGTTTATTGTGAAAATGTACACTGCCATAATATAGTATTATATAATGGGCAGTACAAAGGAGTGCTTCAAAACAGCCTGGCTTGTACAGAGGAAGACCTAAAATTATTCCTGCCACGGCAGTAGTTACATTCAGTGTACGATTTACTGAACTGTGCAGACAGGAGTTTTGTCATTTGAGTTCAAAATACAACATATCCAGCCTCACAACACCTTATGTAGAAACAAAATGCATGCAAACGTACAAAGGAAATGTTTTTAATTATATTAAATCTAAACAAATAACAGCACTTTTTTTTTTTGAATGACAAGAGTCTAACAAGGCAATGTGGGTATAATTTAAGGCAGAATTGTAAAGAATTACTCAAATAAGCACAATCTGAATTTCTATAAAGACTAATATCTGCAATTTTATTTTGCTGCGTCTGTGAAGTAAATGAAAATCTTACCTGTGCGGGAGGGGACTGCAAAGGATTATTATCAAGGATGATAGTCTGTAAGTGCGGCATGTTTCGAAAACACAATGGAATACATGTAACTCTGTTACAGGAAAAATCCAAGCGGACAAGTGGAAGTTCTGCAAGTTCTGAAGGGAAATAAGGAGCAGAAATATGTAGGTTTAGACCACAAAATGCATTATTTTATTTTTAAAAACCATATTTCTTCTGCCTCTCCACAATTTAAATTGCGATGACACCTCTTAACAAATATGTAGCTTTTTTTTTTTAAAACTAGACCTCATGGTAATGATCGTAGATTGCACATTGTTCCCCATTATGTTAAACAGAAGTATAAAAAATATTTTTGATTCCTAATTTACACAAGGGACACTAGTTATTTATATTTAGCTTTTTTTTTAATGATTCACACATTGGTTTTAAAAGATATGTCATTTTGCATTTTGACTCAGCGTTTTTAAAATTTTTGAGGAAAAAGGCTGAAACCACAGATTTATCCAAGAATCTGCAACTAGATAATCCTGTCATTCCTGGATAACTGAAGGTGTGAACTTAAGAATTTACACTTTGTTTGGGGTATATTGAAGGTAAGGGGTTGTTTTGAGTAAAGAACTACAAGTTGGGCATTTAATTCACAGTTGTATAATTTTCAGCTAAATGGAATTTTGTATACCCTTGTGCAATCTCTATTTCGGGGTGTTGACTGAACTATTAACACACATATTGGGTATCTTCATATTTGGAAAAGTGTGCACTCTTCTTTTTTTGACTGAAAAATTTTTGGTGGTAATTTTGTGTGATGTTAACCTTTTTCTTTCAAGTTATTCATAGAGATCTTTCCTGGATAAGTTGTGTAGAAAATCACATATTACAAGGATGTGTTGTGTCCTCTGTCCTTTTCTAGAGTGCCCCACAAGAACCACTGCAATCCTTTCAAATGTTATCTCTATTAATGACAAAGGCACTAAGAGACTCAGTGAGGCACATGTGCAGTTGAGAAGGATGGTCATCTTAGGAACAGGAGTGAGCTAAATCAAGTACCATCTTTCTGTAGGACTGAGAATCAAGCAACTGTTCCATCACTACTCCCAGGACTCTATCTACCCGGTGTAGGATATCACTATCCTTCTGCAAACTAGGAACTTATCAACTCCAGGCTCATTAGGTTCTCTGCATTTTGGGATTTTGCAATTGGGCTGTACCAAGGCTGTCCCAGGCTACTTGGCAAACCTATTGGAAAAGGAGTGTTAGATATTTCATTAAACTGCTCACCTTCCAATTTTTTGAAATTATGGGGAAATCACATTGGCAACAATTTTTTGTCTACTGCCACTTCATACTTTATAGTACCCAGAAGAGTCTCAAAAGTCCAAACCACCATGTGGTAGTCACTCATATTCCCATCAAAGCAAACAACACCCATGTAGTGTTTAACAGTTATTATGGACCTAACAAACTGGCAAGCAGAAGTGTTACTAAACTCTGAGTTCAACAATAAATTAATAGGGTGTTAGTGTCAAGAAGAATCTGTGGGTTTGGTACAATCTTGAGTTGGGCTATATATATGCAGATTGCAAACAGTGACTTGTGTCTAACCCATTCACATTCCTTTGGGCTTGTCCTTTAAGGGGGAAGTTGGCTGCATTATCGCCTGGCCCTTGGTGCCACCAACATATAACAGGTCCCTTGATCCTTAGAGAAGGAGTACTGTTTGGGGTAATACCCAATAGCCACACTTTATAAAGGTAGAGTAATTTCAACAGAAATGGCAAGGCTGTGAGGCCAAATTTACTGAAACCTGTTATTCATTCTTTCGGGTGCTACTGGACTTTAAGGCATATACAGATTTTAAAATCACTCCTTACTGAAATAAACTGAAGTGTTTGGTCTGAAAAATACAGGTCTTCAAATGCTAAAGCACAAAGAAAGCCAATAAGAATTTCTGCGGGTCCGCAAAAATTTACTTTAAACTGGACTTATATATAGGTTAGGTAAGCAGTGATGCCAACGGAAAAAAAAAAACAAAAACAGCCAGGGTGTGCCTTGACATGTTTTTTATGCCTGTAAAGATTTACTGAAAACACATGCTGTGTGCAATGTTTGCCTCAAAGACATCTATTGTCTATTATCATGTCTAGATTAGATGCGGAAAAAAGAATAACTGGTTATAATCATTTTAGATACAATTCTGGTTGATGTCATATGCAAGATATGCAACAGGGGGAGCAGTTAAAGTCATTTCAGGGAGGAGGATTATATTTACAGGAAGAATGTTGGCAATATCTGAATTGTTTAGTTACAAGACATTTATTATTTAACAATTTTTCTACAAATTTTGTTGAAAAAAAAAATCAGACAAAAAAAAAAAAAAAAGTTAAATAATTGTTTACAGAGCTCTTGTAACACATAGAAACCAACCAGCAGTTACCATTCATTGGTACTGAGGAGCTAAAATAAAAAAAGACAACCTCTGGTTGCCATGTGTTACTAGGAATCAGTAAATGTTGCCACTGTTCATGAATCCCCCGTGAATTAGAGAATTCTTTTTACTACCGCACAAAAAATAAGTTGTATCACCTATTGTGTTTTCATCAGACAATTTACAACATATTCAAGTTACACTTTCCATATTCAGTAAGTTTTCTTCTAAAGCACTCTGCATTGTCTGGGGAAAGCAAAATAAACTAATATCAAAACAAAGCTGCAACAGGTTTACTTTTTGAAGATTTTCCCAAGTAGGGAAATATAACCCGACCTGCTAGCACTTCTACAATATAAACAAGAGGTGTGCTTGAAGGGTACCTTTCTATTGTGACACTTTTACAAGTTTAAACTGCATGCACAAAGCGTTAATTGTGCACCTTTCTTTATATGAACACAGGGATATGTGAAAAAAACCAATAGGTATATGTCTATTGATCATAGATTTCCAGGATAAAACACAACTCATAACCAAACTGATCAGCTGGAACAAAAGACAGGAACATGAGAAAAGACATACCTTACAAACCCAACAGAAACAAAACAATGACAAATGACTTGACTGTGTTAGTTATCTTTATAAAGACATAGGAAATCAAAAACTGAAAATGCTTAGAATGCAAAAGAGTCATATTCAATGATGCAAGAGATATTATATCCATATTTACAACTACATGATTTTTTGGGCACATGGCACTCAGCTAACAGGCATAGACTAGACCAGTGCTAGTTCTAATGGTGATGTAGTTCTTGAGCACATAATTAGCAGAGCTACTGTGAAGGCGTTATGCACTACCACACCACCCAACCCTGTGAAAAATTTTAGTGAATTGAGCATAAAAAGGTTGAAGATCGTTGGACTAGACTGTATTAAATTGTGAAACAGTGGTAATAAGGAAGAAGACCTGTGAGAGTTCCCATATCTTTGCAATTATTCAACTGGAATAAGAAGACTTGAGTCTTGCAACCAATCATCCCTTAGTATTCTCTAGTATAGTAGATATAGAATAAAAAAGCCAACCTCTGATTTGTTGCTACTGGGGACTAGAGCTCTATAAGCTACTGACCCTGTTAATAACTTCTCCCAAAATGACTCAAGCATGCTTTAATTCCTATATAGGAAACTTGCATAATCCTATTTACCTAATATAATGTCAAGATTCTGGCAAAGGTCTTGGCTAACTGTTTAAAGAAAATTATGTCAACCATAGCATACACTAACTAAACAGGATTCAAAACAACCTGAGCCACAGGATTAATAATAGGCAAGTATATAAAAGTCATAATACTCTGATGCTTGCTGAATCCCTGACATAAAACGCAGTAGGAGAGTAATATGGGTGCTTTTGAAAGCAAGCCAGGTTGCTTTTAGGGTGCTGATATTAAATAGGGATTATCTTGTAAATACTGTAGATTTCCTTTTAGCAAGTCACAAACTTCATATTAGTTTTATTTATACAAAACTTAAATTTTCTTACTGTGAGACAATCAGTCTGCAACAACCGACAAACTTATAACATTTAGGAAACTCCTCCAGCAATCACACAACCAAGCATCAGCAAAATTGGATGTAAGGTATTATTTCCGGCTTTATTGTGGACACAACGTTTCAGGGGTCTACTGTCCCCTTCCTCTGGTGCACCTGAATTTTTCAGATTTCAAATGAATATACAGTATATCAGGCCATGGCAGTGTGAGGCTACTTAAAATGCATCTCTAATGGTTAGAAAACTTCTCAGCATTTCTGATTTTCAGTATTACTGCCCATTTTTAAACCTTTTGTTGCAATGGCAGAGGAAAAAGGTGCTAGGGGTGGGGGTATAATCAGGGTACCTCCTGTCATGCTTTGAGCTTAGAACTGAAAATTGAGTAAAGCTTCACTAAGCACTTCAAGTTGCCTTGAAGATAACACAAAGTAAATAAATGGGAAAAGAACCTGTAATTGTGGTTTCTCCAAATCTCAATCTGGACATGACCCACAATGTAAACTTCCGCCATAATATAAAATGTTATATATAAAAAATAGACAGAATTCTACACATCATGTAAATAAGAAACAAATCAACTTTGCTTATGAAAAGTAAAATATCTGCTGTACAAATACCTGTACAATACAGTATAACACAATTCGTGGCATTCAGCCTTATATATAATACTGACTAAAAAGACCGAAAAAATAATTTATTTTTTTTTAACTAAAGATAGAGTAAGAGGGCAACTGCCACAAACACAGCAGTTGGTGTTTTTACATACACAAAATAAAGGAAACAGCTTTTCTACAACTTTCAATAAGTGGTCAATCTACCAGACAATCTGATTATTATTCACTCAATCTATCCACAAGGAAGATGGCACAGGAAACAAAAGATTTGACTCTGCCCAAAATTCTTCTTCTAGTTTACCAATTACAGTTGTCCACAGAAGAAACTTAATAAAAATATGCTAACAGGGTGCATGCACATAATTATTGTGTCACAAAAAGGTAAACCAAAAAAAAATGTTCCTAAAGAGGCCTACCGAATAACAAACCCGCACTGTGCAGCAATTCAGACATGAAACATCCATACAGAGTATAACTATGGACATACTTAATATTCATTATGGCATTGGCTTGAAATGGTCATATATCCAGTGCAATGCAATGGTGGCTCCAAATGGCTGCATACCCATCTCGGTGTAGCGACAGCACCAGATGATCATATACTCAGTATAGTGCAGTGGCACCAAATTACATAAAAAATTAAATGTAGCATGGGCCTCAAATTACATTCAATACAGTGCAGCATTGGTCCCAACTGACATGACCTATTAAAGAGCAGTGCAATAGTGACCCCAAGTATACATACAAACTACAGTACTCCAGAATCCTAAAATTAACCAGAGGCAGGTAGTGGATACAGCCCTACACAACTTACAAATTGTCCTACCAATTGCTAAGAGTGCCAGAGCACTTCCTCTTTAGTGCAAGCAGTTTGCAAAAAGCAAGCAAAGCAGCACAGATAAAATAGTGCTGCAAGCTTGTTCAAAAAAATATTAGTAAATCCCTCTTTTTCAAATAAATAATGTTAAAGTTTTTAAAAAGTGGGGCCTAGACATCTCCCTATAACACCTAGCTGGTAAGCCATCGCTGCTTCTCACCAGCCTTATTTTAAACCACTTACCTTCTGGTAACTGCTCCAAGTGGTTCCTTCTGATGTTGAAGTCACGTAAGGATTCTAATTTCCCAATCTGTCTAGGAATTGTCTGAATTTCATTACAGCTAACATCCTGAAACATCAAAGGAATATGTAAGCCAATGATGGTTTTGCCAAATCAATGCTGAGGTCAACACAAAATGAATCACAAACAGAATTCTTTAATGTTTAGGCCCAACTGGACTAATATTTATATAGTTTGCATTATTGTTTGATTCAAAGACTGCTCAAAATTTATTTTGAAAGCAAACTTGAAGTCAACTAAAATTACTAAATCATTTTCCATGTCTGTTTTGGCCAGTGTTTTCCAGTTTAGAAAATAATCTAGACCAGCGTTTCCCAAACGCTGGGTCGCTACCCGGTACCGGGCCACGAAAATGATTTGCCGGGTCGCGCGCCGCTCATGAATATTCATGAGCGGTGCCGTGCGCGAAGTCCCTTACCTTCGCGCACTGCACTGCTCATGAATATTTATGAGCCGGGTTCTACACGCGCATTGCGTACAATGCGTGTAGAACCCGGCTCATGAGTATTCATGAGCGGCGCCGTGCGCGAAGGTAAGGGACTTCGCGCATGCGCACGGCACCGCTCATGAATATTCATGAGCGGCGCTCTTGTGACCCGGTTATTTTTGTGCTTATCCTTTGTGCCGGGTCACGAAGGATAAGCACTAAAATAACCGGGCCACAAAAAAATAAAGTTTGGGAAACACTGATCTAGACATGCAAGAAGCCTTCAAACATTTTACCTACAATACAAGTTAGAGTTACAGATCTACAACTTCCAGGCTCAGACTTTGACCCCTTTTTGAATATAGGGACATGCCAGTCCTGTGGAACAGTTCCTGTCAACTCTGACACACGTATCATAGGTTAGCCATCACTGCCCTAGGGTGTAAATCATTTGGATCTATTTTAATCATGATAAGATGGTGTAGTACTTTGTCCTGGATTATACAATCACAATTTAACATTTAATAACTCAAAATAGCTACCTGAGCATGAAGGGAATGAAAGACATAAAAACTAGTGCTAGTGTTCAAAGAGGAAGGTTTTGTGTTTAGTCTTGAAAATACTGTGGGACTGTTCTTGGTAGAGGTAGAGGGGTATAGAATTCCAGATATACAGGGCAAGTTAGAAAGGTTTAAGATAGAAAAGGGTAGTATTGGTGAGTGGTGCACAAAGAAAATGTATTTGGAAGAAACTGAGTAGATGACTCAATATACAGGCACCCAACCAGAGAGATGTATGGAGGGGCAATAGAGTGAAGTGATTTAGATATCAAAAGGAGGACACTAATTATTTTGTAACTTAATAGGCAGCCAAGGAGAAGACAGATGTTGCAAGAAATTCTCTCTCATCAGGCAGCAGAACTTAAAACATACTGGAAAGGGGAAAAGTGAAAAAATAGAACTATACTACAACAAAGGAGTTGAAAAGGGGAAGAAGGACAAGGAAAAGTTGAGAAACGTCAAACTGGGTAGCAGGAAAATATTTCAAAACACAAAGGGAGATTTTGGTACAATGATTTTACTATTTTCAAGAGAATTAGCACTATTTTTGTGGATATTATCCACTCTGCAAACTTCTTTAAAAACAAGGTCTGAGGGGCATGAAACCAGAAATTTTAATAAAAAAAAAAAAAATCCACCTGCAAAAGTAATTTCTTCAGCTGAGACGTTATACACTAGATACACTAGGTGTGCAGTATCTGATAAATTTGGTTTCTGGATTCAGCCAAAATAATGAATACAAATAGGCTTAGGCTGCAGAGTTGCAAAAGAATCATATAGATAGAATGGAATTAAAAGATCTAGACAGAGATGCTCAAATGAATAAAATTAGAAACAGGACAGAAAGAAGAAGCCCTGAATCAACCACCATTTACAATGACGTAACCACCCTAGTTATGCCCTAGTTTTTTGTTTTTTTTTGACAAATTTTGACACACCAAACTCAAAAGGTTGGCTATCACTGTCCTGGGGTATTTAGAATTAAAAGGAGGAAAACTATTATGCAGGGTTTTACATTATTTATATATGACTGGGGGTGGTATGGGGGTATTCCAACTCCAAATAAGAGAACTTAGGTACTTTTTATTTTCTAACTATTATGTGTCACATGATTAACGTTTTTTGTTGTTTTTTTCTTTTTGTAACTTTTAAGCACTGTATTTTTTGTATATTAAAGCCTAAAACTGTAATAGTTTATCTTATAGTCATAACAAAACATTAGCATCTGAAAATATTCATTTTGTTGGCTGAATGCTATTTTCAACAAGCTTGGCTGTTACAGATTTATATATTAAAACTAGCGTATGCCAGTATATAAGCTTGTTCAAAACATGTAGGAGTTCCAATTGGTCTATTATTGCGGTGAACTTTTTTCTGGATCATCTTTCTCGTACGTACTGCATTGGGTTGAATTTATGCTCCCTTTTTTGTAAGGACAAGTATTTATGTGGCAGTCTTGCTGCTGTAAAGAGATCTAAAGGTCTGAAGCTTAGTTACCTTAATAGTCTAAGCAGTCTGCTGCCTGCTTCTACAGGATATTGTTCCTTTTCTCCACTAGATTGCTACTGTCTGTATCATGCACTTATTACACAACCTAGATCATGACACTATAACACTCGTAAAAAAGAGGTGCAAGTTCTTGAAGAAGGAAGCAGCAAGGTTATAACAATATACTAATATGATGTTGAAATTTTAGCTGAAAGCCTTCACTTCTTATTCAATATATTCTCACTATTTTAACAGACATATTGTAATAGTTTCATGGTTGTGGCTCTTATACATGTGTTAAGGTTTCTTACCAAAAACATTATTTTAAGGGTTTTCTAGCTTTTAAATGAAGGTTGCATAAAGCTAGACAAATGTGATCAATCAAAAAAGAATAGATGTAAAAAGATATTGGTAACTTTTTCCACAATGATCTGCTTTAGTAAACGATTTGCACTGCAGTAAGACAAAAACAAACCATTTTACTTTGATGACAACATTCCTTTTAAGTTTACTTATACAGTTCTTTGCCACTGCATTTTCTCCCTGCAACGCCCTAGCAACGAATGGAGATGTAGTCACCATACAGAACTAAATACCACATAAAAAAAACACAATAACAACTGTAAGGTATGGTTTGAGGTCAGTGAATGAATGGGCAGCAAACATATTCAGATGCATTTAGCAGCCACACTAATTTTCCAAACTACCCAATTAAACCTAGTCATGCTTGTACCAGAGTCAATGGATAGCTTTTACTGCTTTTATGGCTTAACTGAGCTTGTCTAATTTTTCACATATGAGGAGGAGTAAATAAATATTTACAGGCTGCCAAATGTTACAGTGGAATAATGGCTGTGAATTGCATAACTATAATGCAAAGATTAACCAGTTTGGCACCGTTTATTTACAGAAATTTTCAATGGGAAAACTATGTTAGCAGTGGTCAAAAGTGATTTGCCAGTTGCTAAGTATACCACAAAGATCATCACCACAAGACCTTTTAAAGGTATATCATCAAAATATATACGGTAAATATGTTATCCATAAACAGTATTTACTAATTAGAAAATCAGATTAATGTTCATAACAATGATTTTCTACATGTTATATATGTATGCACTAGTTCCTTTGATCACCTCAAACGTTTTTGTTGACATTCACAGTAACTGGACAGTGGGACTGGAATCCTGATATTACTTAATGTGAGGCACTGAGCTCATACATGGCAACAATCCCATTTAAAGACGAAGACATGAAATAATCAGTGTGTGAGCTAAAATATGTTCTGACCTGCATTAATATTTTTCAAACGGTAATTTTGCCATGTATGAGAGCCTGAAAATTACAATTCACAGAATTCAATGTGGAATTTCTATATAAAAAGGGACAAGGTAAAGCCGTTTATATTATTATATATTTGGACAGTGCGGTGGCTCAGTGGACCCTGGACTTCATCTCCATGGAGTGTGTATGTTCTTCCCCACACTTGCGTGGGTTTCCTCCCATGATCTGAAAACATACGTCTGTGTGTGTGAATAAATAGGAAAACTAGATTGTAAGCTCCCTGGGGCAGGGACTGAAGTGAATGAAAGTGCTGTGAAATATAGTAGCGCAACAGAAAAAAAAAAAAAAATTTTTTTTCTTAATTAAAAGAAAAAACACACACACACAAATCTAGAAACAGAGGTGGTCAAAATGTCTCATTGGGATGCTTACCAACTCAGTCAAATGTTTGAGTTCTCCAATCTCTTCTGGCAGAGAATCTAGCTTGTTGTTACTAGCAATAAGAACTTTGAGAGGAAGACTGCAGAGATGTCCAGGCAACAAAGTAAGCTGATTTCGGCTTTAAGTAATTGATTTAAAAAAAAAAAAAAGAGGAAACAACATATTGGTAATCACAGTACAATATAAAAGCACAAGATAATAATAATTACAATAAAATATTTAAATGGGCCCAGTAAATTTTATGATAAACAAATCCTATGAATCTAGAAATTCTTATACAATTTTTATTTAATTGACACACAGAAGGCAGTGTGTCTAAGCAGAATAAAATAAAATGTTCTCATGCTGTGGTCTTATATCATGGTTGCATAATGAAAGTCTTTAAGGGTGTGTAAACCCTGCAGCAAAACATGGTTTATATGAAGCTCAGCCATTATTGTTCCCCCAATTGCACAAAGCATAGAGACACCCCCTCTATGTACTTGCTGCTCTCAGACTATTCCACTGAGGATATGGTCAGAATGAAAGTGTCGGCACATGCTCAGAGCTATCCAGATCACTAGATGAGTGTGGCTAGATAGTTTTGACAAGCAGAGTGACAGCACAACATGGAGAACTGGTGGGTGAAGTTTACATGTACTGCGCCTAGGTAAAATGAGTTACTCGTGTGCTAGACTGGAATAAAAAGCAAAAATCTGGTATACTTACACCTAGGAGGAGAAATACCATGTGCAGTGTATGCATGACAGTTTGTTGCAAAGACAGAGATTTAGGGGGTAATTCATGATAGTGTGAAGTGAGGTGCCGAGTCCTCGCCTCACTTCGCACTGACTGATATGCGCTCGCTGATGTCCTGCACGCGGACATCAGCGAATGCTTTAAAGGGATTTCAGTCTCAGCAAGGCAACTCTTTTGCTCTCGCCGAAACTGGAATCCCTTTAAAGCGCTCGCTGATGTCCGCATGCAGAACATCAGCGAGCGCATATCAGTCAGTGCGAAGTGAGGCGAGGACTCCGCACCTCACCTCACACTATCGTGAATTACCCCCAAAATTGGTTTATCTAAATTTTACCCATTTTAGCTTAAAAACTATATTCACCCTTTGTGTTACAACCAGCTTCCAACATCATGTCATTAATAAAAAATCTCTGATATGAATGTGTAAGTGTAAGGGAGAAATAAAGCAAATATTTGACATGGAACCTGGGTTTCCCAGGGTGCAATTCTATTTGAATTGTTGCGCCATATGTTGAGAGTGGCACTCGAAGCATTTGCTATGGAAGAGGAAAGTGCAAATATTTACATTATGCATTAACAAAAGCTGACCAATTTACTGGGCAAAAACTAGATGTTTTTATTATTGCAGTTTTTCCAAGCACAACGCAGGGAAAAATAAACTCCCATGATTGTTGCGTCTCATTACTTGGAAAACATTGGAAAGCATTCCTGGACAGGAATCTGTGCCAAGATCATTTGTCAGCTACTTTGTCATTAATTATCTAAATATAGGGCATCAAGACAATAACTAAGTGTTGCCTACAGTTGCAGATCTCGGCATTACATAATAGCTTTAATTACACTGCATCTACCTGATATTTAAGAAGGTCAGTGCCTGTAAATTTAGGGTGGCTTCTGGCACATGTCGAATGCAGTTCTGGTAGAGATTCAGGGATTCCAAAGAAACATAGTAGCATACCTCAGCAGGAATATCACCTAATCTATTCCGAGATAGATCTAGAAAAGAAAAAAAAAAGAAAAAGCCAGAAATTATTTCAACTAAAATATTAACATCACAAGGTACTGCAAAGGTTTTTTGATAGAATAGTTATCCTATACATATTGGTGCCCATCACAGTATCTATACAGGATAAACAGAAACTGAGAATGATCTCTGTGTGGACCCTTAATATATTTAAACATTATTTTGAGATCACCCATTAGTCCTTTTTTCTAAACCCCATTCTTGTTCATCTTTCCCATTGCCCATTTTTTTATGACTTTTCCCAGCTCAAGGGCAACTATTTTTGTAGTACTTGTGCACTATTGCCCAAAACTCTACAAAAAATGTATTTACAGTCAAAGTGATTTGTAATGTGGTAGAACTATGTTCCCATCATGTGTACCTTCTGATGCACCCCCTTATCCTATTTGCCTTGTGTAAGAAGTTTCTTCACACTGGTTGTACAGTAATGTTTATTGTTGCATAAAATTCCAAAATCCTTTTTTATATCTGTTTTGCCAAGTGTTTTCCTAATAATTAAATACTTTAGACATGTATTTTCCATCCTAAGCCTCCAGCTTATCCAGATCAGTTTGTAATAGAATATAGTACTTCTTTATGTTAATAACTTCAATTATAATTCAGTATCATATGCAAACACTTAAATTTTACAATGTAATCACTGGACAAAGGCATTAATAAACATGCAAGAGATAACAGGGCACAAAACTGACCACAGGAGTACCCAACTATTAAAAGTAACCAAATGTGAGTATGTACCATTAATAACTAACCACTTACTAACCAACTTACACACATTTTTGGTGTTAAATTCCTTTCTGAACAAACCATAGTCCACCTTAGTTAACTGCCAGTTATAGCTATCATTCAGTCAGATCTCAGTTATTCCCACAATGCCATCATTTTCTTAAAACTATAATAATTTCAGTTCAGTCATTTTATTTGGCAGGCTTCTAGCAATGGTCATCAGGCAATTTAGGTTCTTGCATTTTGGTTATTTTTAATGTTAAACCTATCTTTATCAACTAATTTAACCCCTCCCCCTGTTCCACACTAAATTTCATTAATTAATCCCAGTTTCTACATTATCTTGCCCATCTCCCCTTCCAATTCTAAACAGTCCTCCAACTTTCTATCCATCTTTTCTCAAAGCAGAGCTCCACACTCCCCATCTAAATGCAGGTCATCCCTACCGAAGGGCATGGAAGCAACATACGGTAGGTTAGCCCAGTTGTGCACTTATTCTTGAGCTACTTGTTTGAACTCCCGAATATCTTCACTCATTCTCTGGTGTGGCATGTGGTAAAAGTGGTGTTATGGAAAATAATACATTTGAGGTCCTGAGCTTCAAGGACCAATTATTTTCAAGGACTTGCTACCCAGTAAGCACTATGACTACAACTACTGAGTCCTCACCAGCCCCTCATATTAATCAACCCAATCCAAAATGTGTTGAATTAGAACACCAGAAAAACAAGACACTGTACAAGAAACCCACTCTTTATCACAGACTGCCCTATCTGTCCCCCTAGTAATCAAATACTACCAGCACCAGTCTTTCCTGTCCTCTTCTATCCACTTTTCTTAATGGAGCAGACATGATCCTGGCTGCTGTTGCAGTAGTGCCGACATTCCCCTAATCAGCCAACTTTGCAAACTTGATGAGGAGTGCCAAATCATGACTAGCCTTCCTTTACACTATGTAGAATTTAATGCAGACGACAAACAAATAAATGCAAATAACTACCTAAAGTCATTAAATCTCAAGTTACACAGTTTAGAACAAAACACACTTGCAAAATCCACACTTTTTAAGTTTGTTTTTAAAGCAAATGAGTAAAAACCAAGAATATTTTTGCTAAAATTATACCATGCTGAAATCTGACATTTAAAGGTCTGTTCAAATGAAACATTTCCTTGCTTTTCTTTTAAGGGACTGAAGGGCAATGGGGAGTCTTCAGAAAAAGAAAACCATTATTGTCTCAATATTGTCTTCCACTCCGCTGGGTTATTTGTTATCAACATGGATAGCAACAGTTTGAGAAATGCAAAACTAGAGATTAGAATACACACATTTATCTGTAGATTAAATTTATTAGGTAAATGCAAGTTTTATGTGAAGAATGCAACAAGAAAGGGGTCTAAACATACACAATTTCAGCAACTCCAGGCAAAATTATTGTCATCTATGCAGCACCCACAGCCAAACACTTACCAAATTACTTCCATTTATTAAAATCAGATCTGATCAACACCTTAAAATGTTGTGAAATTGCATCACTTAAGGGATGTGTTTTTAATTCACCTGAAATAAACAGGTGCACACAAAGATTAAAGGACCAGTAACACCAGAAAAATAAGCTGCCATTTTAACATATTAATTTACTGCAATAGATTTTTTTCCTGATGTAACCAGACTTTTGAGGAATGGTAGGAAAGGTGTTTTGATGCAGTACTGATGCAGCTACCATTAAAATCAATGGGATGCATTTTGTCTGGTTTTCTCTGCATTCTGCCCTATGCTTGCATGTAACTCATGAGGCTGTTGTGACATTTGAATAAATGTAAATAAGTAGGACATGGTTTGCTTGTGTTTTGTTGATGTTTTAATGGCTTTGAATGTCAGAATCAGAACACCTCTTCTTTCACTATCCTTAAAAGGACAGTAACACAAAAACTAAACTTTGCCAAATGCCTTAAAAATTAATATTTCTTTCATATGTGTTAAAAAAAAATGTAAACAATGAAAAGAATGGCATTTCATGAATAGGTATTATCTATTGTTTCATAGAAAACAATGGGAATAGGTAGTGTTTGTTTACAAGGACAGTAGGCAGGGTTCACACAGGCGAATTTTCCACTGCTCTTTTAAAAAAGCATATGACAAAAAAATGCCAACAAATTCACACTGGCAAATTTCCCTGTGATTTTCAGAAAAAACAGCATTCAGGGCAGTACTTCTCCCTCGTGTGTGACCGCTATTGTTCAATTCCTATTGCTAGTAATTCAGGTTATGTGGGCAAAAAAACTGCAGCAAGCAGCATCCTAGCACATATTCCGCTCCAAGAAACGCTATTGTGTTGTTGCACTGCCAATAAATCATTACTTTCAATGTGTTTTTGCTGTGAAAAAAACAGAGCAAAACGTGCCCATGTGAACCTGGCTAATCAACAAATCTGCAAAAAACCCTCAATGGCATTTACAGTTAATATTACTTTCTATATGTGCTTTCAAAAACTCTAAATAAAAGCTATAAAGAATATTAAAGTGATTTAACGTTAAAAATTAGGCTTTTAGGCACACTTCTTGTATATGTATTATCTACACGGGACTGAATGAACTATGAGTGAGATGATAGCTGCTATCAGTAAAGCTAAAATCAAACAAACAATTTGACCGCTCTATCTCCCAATACCAGTGTGTTCTCGGGTGCTCTGGAAAAGTGGCGTTTTGCAAAATAGAGATTAGAAATGTTCTCCGGCACTCCAAAATGTAAAAATAATTTGAATCTTTATTGGTACCACATGGGTACAGTTAAAAAATAGATAAAATCAATAACAATAACATCAATAACATGAACGCCTACGCATTTCACACCACATAGGTGCTTACTCATGGCGCGTAGGCATTCATGTTATTGATTTTATCTATTTTTTAACTGTACCCATGTGGTACCAATAAAGATTCAAATT
>WMED01001354.1:9552-28023 GCA_019650415.1 Pipa parva
AAAAAAAAAAAAAAAAAAAAAAAATTGTGCACAGCTTTAATTCTGGCACTTTTCTAGACTTACACAATATATACAAGATCTGTCTAATAAGGTACCTGAGGCTAATTTGTCCATTTACAGTTTTATTAATGTCATAATGGGTGTGTTTGGAACCAGTTAGTTAATATAAAAGGGCATATTTTCATGAATACGACATTTAGGTAAAAAAACTGCAAACCCATAAAACAAATATTTAACTACTGCAAAATTGCTTTTAGTGGCTGTAAAAAAACATTCTGCATTAGTGATGCCCTCTCAGCACTGTTAATATGGTAATATGGATACAGGCTCAATAACCATTTTGTACTGTATGATGAATCCCCATACATGGAGTTTAGCTCAGTCGAAAGTTCTTGTCCTGTTTCTCCATTTCACGACTAGATGGCGAGATATGAAATATACAGCACTTTAAATATATGATAACATTTCTTTTGTTCATTACAAGCACCTAGATATATAAAATGGAGATTTTTTTTTTCGTGCTTTTCCTGAAACAGGAAAACAATTCTATAGATTTTACACTTTTACTGTAAGGAGAAGCCTTCACAGTCATGGTGCTTTATTATTTTGGAAATGAACCCAGCATGTTCTGTACTTTCAGGGGTGCATGCTTTCTAACTGCAGGCTTCCAACAGGAGAGCATTGTATTCCTGGCAGGTTGGTGCACTAAGGTGCATTTCCAGACATTTTAGAGAAGAAATAAAATCATTCATACAAATAGGACTTCTCTAGATTTCTTCATGTGCCACCCTTCCATTAGAGCCTTATAAAATGGTCTCTCCAGCCTGAGGGAGTAACATGCAGGAAGAGGACACACTGCATGATCTCTCTTGCATAGCAGTTACAACATTATTATTTGTACAGTTGATGGCACTGCTGGTAGATGTCCTTTTCTGGTGTTTGCTTGAAGAATAGCCCCAAGGGCATAGTTTCCTCCCCAGCTGTTGGAACTTCAGGCGGAAGCTCTTGTTGATCCAGAAGTAAACAAAGCAGTTGAGAAAACCATTGCCACTTGGAAGCCAAAGGGCCACAAACTCAACCCACTCTGGGACACGATTTTGACTAATGGCTGTAAGGTAATAACACAAGATTAAAAGAAAGACATTTGTCTTTTTTTTATTTTTTATAAACAGTAGTGGAAGTGACAAACCAAAACAGACAATACAAGGTAGGCAACAACATGGAATGGGCTTATCATTAGAGAAAGAAGCCTTCATTCTCAAACCCTGCAAATATAATATTTACTATATACTATACTATTTACTATATACTATACTATTTACTATACTATATACTATAATATACTATTTACTATACTATTTAATATACACTATACCAGCTATAAGTGGTTGTCTACTTCGGTGTTCATTTTTAGGACGTTGTAGATCAGGTCCTTATCATTCAGCCTAAAGGGAACAGATGCTCCAGAGACATCCTTGGGACAGCAGAGAGTAGGCAAAGGGAAAATAATTCCTACAAATGGTGTAGGGTGAGTCCTCATAGCAATGACAATGGGGAGTGCAGGGATGCACTGCCACCAACACTGCTTCCTTAACTGCACTCAGAGCCTGTAGAAGTACTGTGCACATGAAAGGAAGTGGAGTTCTGTGGTTGGTGGTAGTGCAAGAGACTTAAATATTTCCCCATTGAAAAGAGACATCAGTATCGATCTGTAATGGAAGGAACTCTTATAGAAAAGCATTGCAAAGTTTCCACCTGTTAATTGTTTATTTCAACAGGGAAACATTTTTATCCATCCTTTGTAAATCAGGGGAATCAAAAAGTACAGGGAAACAAAAACTGACAGTGAAATCGGGTGAAATCAGTCAATATAGTCGAATACGTCTTCGTAAATACCCCTAAGTGTACTGCTACTAGATCAGCTTTCATCTCATGATCCACAGCCCAGGACTGTGAGATGAATACTGTGGTAGCAGCTTTCTTCTACCCCCCTGTATATGTCATGTACCACATCATAAACCCCGCCCCTTCCGTGTTTTGCCAAAAATTTCAGAAAGTGTATGCTTTTTCTGAAAAATTTTGCTAAATGAGCAAGGGGTGGAGCCTATAACAGTACACATCATAAAGGGTGGGTGGAAGAGAGCTGCAGCCACAGTTTTCAAAGATGATTTAACAGCAGTACACTTGGTGTAGTGCGGATAGATCAGGTTACTTTAATACATTACTATAATTATCTCTTAAATAGAGTATTCCAGGTAATGTATAAAATTCATTAATTTTCTAAAAACAAAAACAAAAAATGTTATTTTAAAGAAATGGTCTTGTCAGTTTATTTTATAGTTAGGTGTTGCTACATCATCCCTTTAAAGCTAAACATGTGAAATGCACATGATGAGATAAAAAGGAGTTTAAATGCATGTTGCATGGCTGCTAAAAACAGGTGCACGTGTATCTTGCATGTAAACTCAGATCAGCACAGCAGCGTGTGTATTTTCAATGTGTTTGGTTTTAAAGGGATGTGGAGGCAACCCTAATTATAGGCGTTTTGTTTTAAGGGACTTATTTGCATACATGACAAAATTTCCCGTAAAGTAGAACTAAAGGTATAAAAAAAAAAACAAAAAAAACACTTACCTTATATTGATTTACATTGTTACAGTCACAGCATGAACTGTGCTGTTATTTCCCTGCACAGATGCTTACTTCACAGCACAGGCTGACACAGGAGCCAACATGAAGCTCCACCCACTTGGTTTTACTAGCGGTGAAAAATAGTTTCAACATCACCTTCATTGCAGGGTCCAATGAGGACGGTCCTCACAATGAGCGTGATTATGTGTGAGCCTGATTTAGGATTTAGGTTTTACTAATGAAATAAACATTTTGTAAATATATATGTTTTTTTTTTTTTTAAATGTACCTTTATACAGTGTTTCTCTCTGTCATCTTCCCTGTCAGTCTTCCTTTTCTTTCCCGAGTCGGGTGGGCGAGGGCTAAATGAGGATCGCCATTATAGCTCCTCCAATCAGATACCTGCTAGTTTGTGATTTAAGGGATCTGATTGGAGGAGCTATAATGTCAATCATTTACCCCCGCCCAACACTCAGGAAAGAAAAAGAATACGCTTCGGCATATTTTTCTATTGTACTTACCAGCAACAGTGTGAACGCTCTATTGGCATTCACAGCACTTCCTGTGTGTTGCATTTTGGGTGCGGCGTATATACGCCAGCCAAAATTCAACACACAGCGTTCCGAACACAGCGTATGCGCGTCATACGCTCGTGTGTCTGGAACAATCATACACTCGTGGGAACCCAACCTAAGCTTTACTTCAAGTACTGGTGATTGTAAACGTGTTACTACATTGCGTGGACATAAAGATTAGTAAATGAAAACATAATAGTAAACAAAATTAAGCCACAGTTACCCCCGGTAACACATTAAAAATTATTTTTAAGGTCAACAAGTCCTTTAAGTTATACACAGGATAATCTTGTTACATTGCATTATGGAATGCGGGGAATTCAAAGTAAAAATGGTCTCATAAGTGCAAATTTGGCACAAGTTCACACTTAAATTTCACTGTCTTTCAAATGCTTCCACAAAATAATAAATGCATGAAAATTAATCTTAAATTGTGATTGAATAATTAATGAAATTAATGTAAAATTCTTCTCTTCTCAGAGCTGAGGTTTACTACAGTAATTCTGTACCCAACCCAAGTGGCTAGCTTGTATTGACTTTTAGTTTTTCCATTAAATGCAAGAAAAAGAAGGTCTGCATTAAGTTTCTCCAACCTGTATGCTGCCCCTTCATATATTGCCAGCCAGCAATCAAAACCATTGTTGCAACTCTTCCCTAGACTACTGCATTGTTTTCAAATTTACAAGCTTCAGAAAGCTTATTGTACCCTTTTCACTATGATCTTACAAATCTGCATTCTACCCCACAAAATCTAGGAGAAAAGTAGTTTGAAAAGGCTTGATCATTTGGTTTACTTCTAATTTGCATCCTTTATACCTTTTAGTCACTTCTGAAGAATCAGGGTGGCCAGGGTTACAAATGCCAGCCAATCTAGGTGTATTCAAGTAAGCTCTAGGGCAGCTATTTGGGCTGATTCACCTGTGCTGCTGCGTGGGTATCCACAAACTGTGGGGTGAGCATTGCCAGTCAAGCCTGATTCTTTAGATGCCCGTTAAAGCAGGCAATTCACCTTTATAAAATGCAAAGGAATGTGGGACACTAAGTAAGCCAAATGGTGATAAATATATAACTTATAAAATACACAATTAAGCTGGTACATCTCTGCCCAAGAGTGCATTCATACCAACTTGAAGATTTCTTGTCAAGAGGAGCAATTAATCATGAGGAACACAGTTGATTGTAGCATATAACATGATAGTTTACCATTATACAGTATGGTAACCATGCAGGGTGCCCAGCATGTGTAGAAGACTATGACGACTGGAACAAGAACTCGAGAGGCCGCATCTCCTCTACGCAAACCTTTGTCGCAGATGTCCCTTGACAGATCATTATCTACTCCATTTTCTTTACTTTGCACCATTCTACCGCACACTGTAGGTAGCCAAAGCTCCTGATTTTTTATGACCAGGCCCATGCTCAGTCTTCTTCTTTGCTTCCTTGCCACAAGCCAAAGTCTTAAATTGGCAAAGGTGACTATGGTTGAACAAGGAAAGAAGATGACAGTGGTAAGCAGAAGAGAGTAAGGAACATTGCTAGCATAGTCAGGATTGCAGATAAGGGAAGCTCGGGAGAAATAGACACGAATGAAAGTTCCACCAGGGATAGAAATAGGAAAGAGAAAGACAGGTGGCAATAGCCAGGCTCCAGCAATCAACAGCTTAACACGCCGGTGACTCATTACTCTGTTGTAGCGCAGAGGGAAAAATACAGCAATATAGCGTTCTAGGCTTATGGTAGCAAGGGAGTAGATTGAGGAGGCAAATACTGAGGAGTTGAGAAAAGCCACTATATGACAGTAATGGCTAATAGGGGACTCTTCTTTATCTTCTTCACCAGGTTCCAGGGCAAGACTTCCATAAAGATTGAGTGGCACAACAACCAAGGCCAAGGATACATCTGTAGCAGTCAATGAGATAAGGATGTAGCGGCTCTTACTAGACCAACCAGAGACTGATGAGGCAATGACAAGCAGTACAAATAAATTCCCCAATATGATCAGGCATCCTAGAGCTGTAATAATTCCAATTTTAAGAGCATGGTCCTTTCCAGAGCACCATATCTTTTCTGCAGACTGCTCCTGTTCCGCACCCATTGTGCTTACATTCCAGACGGAAATGTTGGATAATGTCTTCAGCAGGAAGTCCGCCATTATGGTATATGCTTGCCTTTTTGCTACCCTGAAGAATAACAAAACGCACAGATTTGAACTCATTTCATAGACTTTTGCATCATATTATAGCTTATGAAAAGAATCTAAGCTCACAAACTAGAAAATGATGACCTGTGATGGTAATCATGAATGATAAAGAATGTGAGTGAAGGATAGTGGATATGGGAGAGGGGATTAGTGTTTGACTCACAGGAGATGCAATGCTGCACACCAGTGGTAAAGGGTTTGAGTTTTTATACAACAGTGTTATTTTATTCCTTATTTATCAAGGTTTCATGACTTGTATACAAGTTAACTCTGTGGCACATTACATTACTCAATATGTCATTTACCAAATTGGTAATAACCACGATGCACTTTAATTAAAGGGCTGCTGATTAAATTACAATGGAAATTATAACAGATCTGTCACTGCTAACTTTCCATATCATTGAAAGTTTGGCAAAATAATACTACAAAAATACAAAAAAACTACTTCAAAAACTGTAAATATGAAATCAATAGGAAAGCCATTAAGCAAATGTTATTGTTGCTATAGTAACAGTCATAAAACCACCAACTACTAATCCTAGAGCAGTGGTTCAAAAACTTTTTACATCTAGGCCTCAGTTTCTCCTCACGATCATCCCTGTAAGCTTCTTTTATCAGATACTATATGACTATATTTATACACATGCCAACACTTATTAAAATAAAGTTAGCAGCCATACAGCTTACACCCATTACTATAAAAGAGCTTTCTGGCATCATCATAGCTAAGCAACACCAATAGATAAATGGCAGGGGTAGCCAGATAATTGGGTGACAATCACACAACCTATATTTACTGCAAAAATGCTTTTTACCATTCCTTGGATTAGCTCCAAACATAATTAATACTCCTATCATTATAATAAAAGGCCTCTGTAATGTATGGGTTAACAGAATATTACAGAAAAGCACATACTGACAAACTCCATTTAAACCAAAGAATGAAGTACTGTATGACAAGGTTACTAATCAAACCCAAATATTTACAGCCAGATTAGGTTCTTTTGGACCTCATCTAACTTAGCGTTGTGCCCACTTTACAGCTTAAAGAAACAGTCAGGCCGAATTATAAAAACACAACACATTTTGACTAATTAACACCTTTTTGTAAATACAGTTTATTAGCAATTTTTTTTTAAAAAAGTTAAAATTCTTACCTGTAAAGAAGTGCTATACAGCACTTCTGTGTTGCATTCTCCAGCCTCCAACAGCGCTGGCGACTCTACGGCATCCTGATCAGGAGATCCCTATCAGGAGCGCATTCCTCGCTAGCCGCGCTCCTACTGAAGCCCCGCTTCGGCACTTCCTAGAAGTCACATGGAGAGTGTGCACGTCAGACAGGGAGGACACACTGAAAACATGCATGCATTCTATGAGACTTTTAGGAAACGCCAATGCGGGACTTCAGTAGGAGTGCTGCTAGCGAGGAATGCGCTCCTGATAGGGATCTCCTGATTAGGACACCGTAGAATTGCTGATGCTGTTGGAGGCTGAGGAGTGCAACACAGAAGGTAAGAATTTTAACTTTAAAAAAAAAAAAAAATGCTAATAAATTGTATTTACAAAAAGGTGTTAGCATAAATAATCAAAATGTATTTTTTTTTAAATTTGGCCTGACTGTTCCTTTAAGTACATCTGCAACAGGTAAAACAAACCACAACATTGTTTTGAATATTTTTCCCTAAAGGAAATATTCTGTATAAAATATGTGATAAGCTTTATTCACTCTCTCAATTAAAGATGCTGTGACTAAAAAGGAACAGCAACTGAAGTAACAAAGTAGTATAACCACGAGAGAGACTATAATGACAATGTACAAGGGCAAAAATGAAACACTACCCAGTATCACAGTTTGTTATGCCCCTTAATCTACACTCATAGTTAATATTTATCATATAACGTATCTGTAAAAGATTTGCAGATACATATTAAGTACTAATGCGTAATGACACCCCCTCCCCAAGAGATAAAGGAACAGTCCAATTTTCCCATCTAATTGAAACTGTTAATTTTTTTTGCAATATACATTTTCTTATTTTCATGGTTTTTTTTTAATGTACAGAAACTTTCTTAAGGTAAACCCTTCCCTCTCACCTCCTCCCTTATTAGCAGATCACTATAGAAACTCATGCCAGTCACTTGATCCCCAGGCTTGACTATTTGTTAAAAAAAAACAACCAATCAGGTGGGCACAAGCTCTCTGATATTGCTCATATGCGTGTTCCTGATTGGTTAGTCAGAATTCACAAGCTTTTCATTCAAATTCATAGTTTTAGGATTCCAACCTGAACTGCTCAAGTGAGTAGGTGAAGGAGAGAAGAAATTTCAGAAAGAAACTAGCTGTAAATTGAAAAGGATGGACATTAGTAATGATATATACTTAAAAAAATATTAACTTAATGACAGGCAAATTAGTTTAGTTAGTGCCTAAGTTGTCCTTTAAAAGGGAGGTTACTTCCTTTCATGGCCCATATCAGTTCTTTGTGCTGCATTCTGACTATTGTACTAGTTAGCCTAGTAACCAGCCAGTTAGTTTAGGTACAGATGTAATGAGTACAGAGACTAAAAAAGGAATAGTAATGACAAAGAATTACAAATTAAAGCTACAGGCTGATTGTCAGAGGTTGTAATCAGTATGGTTGATAGGTCTACAGCACAGTAAACTTAATTGCATACATTTATTTAGTTGCCTCATTCTTCCTTTAAAGTGAAAAGATAAATAGGAAACCTATAGAGTGCGGATTTAATTGTTCAGCTTTATACTGCACAATGAACTAGTGTCTGTGATAGAACTGATGTCTAGTTGCATTGCAGCATCTGTTTCTTTATTGCAATGCACCACTTCCTGTAAACAGCTTGGGATGCCTTGGAGATGTAAAAATCATGGACGCTTTGATGAATGTAGTTTTACTACTACCCACGTTAAAGGGTACATAGTTTGGGTTTTTTTTTCTAATTTGAGAAATTTTATGGTTTTGACATTCAAATTGAAAATACAATAAAGAATTTAATAAGAACATTTGTGTTGAACAAAAATGAACGTTATAAAGTTAACCTGATAGTGCAATATAACAAAACAGTGCATTTTACTGCTGGTGACATTTGTATATATGATTTGTCAATAATAAAAAAAAATTAAAAAAGAAATAAAATAAAAAATTTTTAATTTTTAGTAATTTTTGAGTCATTATTTCTATGTATATCAAAGAAAAAGGTTATTCTCTCTCTCTCTATTGTATAAATAGGTTGTCCAAGGCAGCCAGATTATATCTCCTAGATACATTGTATCTGCTAGGTAATCTGACTGATTCCATAGTTGTAATCCAGTTTATTTTGTGAATGAGTACTTGTGTATCAGGAAGATCAGGTTTTTCCCAAGCTGCCGCTAGTGTAATGCATGCTGCAGTTAGGATATGGCATGCTAATTTTATCTCATTCTTGTTTGCAAGAATGCTAAAAGGAAAGGTAAATAGTTCTAAATGTGCACACCTTTCTTTTAAAATTCTTTGTAAATGCATGACTGATTTACAAGGACAAAGCTGCCAATGCTAATTTAATATGACAAGATTGTATTGAAGATATAACAGTGATTACATTGATGGCCAGACCCTCTGTTAAGATGTAAAAGACATTGATGTAAAAGCTTATCAAATTTGTCTTCTTGGTGTATAAATTCATATGTGTCCAGTTTATTACACCCATTTCTGCACTAACGCAGCAGGTAATCCTGTTTCTTTATCACATGTTCTTATTAAACCAGCTTGTTTTAGACAAACAGTTTCTTACCTGAAACTCTAGAGAACTCAGTATATTGAAAGAGAGTCAGCTGAAAACAATTGCCTTTTATAGTAATAGAGAAAACCTGTAGGGGCAGCAGAGATCCCTTTTAACTTTTTGGAAATGGAAACCAGGTTTGTCATTACTAGTTGTATAGAAAAGAAGACAGTCCCATTATTATATTCATTGCCAAATTAAGGACATTGTCACGTTAAATGTTTTGTAGCTAAAATGGAAAAATAGTATTTGTTATTTCCTATGGGATAATCCACAGCCTATTTTGTGTTGCACCATAGACAATAATAAGTTAATTAAGAACAGCCCAGCTACAAAACAGCCCAGTGTAGCCTTGGCCTAAAAGTGGATCTCTGTGCTCTTAATCACTGGATAACAAACCTGTCATCCAGGTACTGCCTTCTGTTTCTTCATAAAGTCCTCAGAAAGGCAAGTTTAATTTGATCAATACGTCTAAACATAAGCATCCATGGATTTTGTAGCAAAATGTGTTTCAGGTGTACAAAAATACTTAATAAAATAGCTCATTCTTGTTCTCTATCGAGCTGAATTCATACTAAGTTACTAAAGACGTTTTAACACTAGTTTATTTAGTCAAATGCACATGCTCAAATATTCCCCCTATAAAGAGTGAGCAGGATGGTACTGGGATCTGTTCAGCACTGCATTGGGTTAATATCTTAATTCCCCCACTTTTAATGGTATTTTATACACCTTGCAGCATGCAGACTTCATATATCTTTGGCTTTTAATGGCAGCAGATAAAAGCACTAGCTGTATCTTGCAATCTATAAAAAACACATGGTGCAGAGCTGAGATCCCTGTGTAAGGTATATGTATAAGTATAGGGTGTGAGTCCAGGGACCTGAGGTGGCCTTTATGGGCATAAAAATTGTTTCTATCATCAAAGGCAGAACAGAAATATGCATTCTTTTCCTTCTATTCGCGGTTTGAAGGCCAGCAAATAATCCCGCTTGCAGGAATTAGGATATGATTTCACAGGGAAAGTAGCAAAATCTGCAGCCATTGTAAATAGAGAAATGCTGTTGCCATAACACTGCTACAGGAAGTCTTCTGGAACTCTGGGAAGTGGGTAAAGTGTGCCTGGCAGTCTGTATTGGGGTTAGAAATATTATTTTATATTATAATATTTTGCCTTGCCTGCATTGTTGCAGGAGAATAATGCTTTTCTTTATTGGGATCATTTTACTTGGCACTCTGCAGTGCATGTAATACAAGTTTGCTGGCACTGCGCACTGAAATGGGAAAACACTTCTCAGAAATAATTAGTGTGTTATAGTCCTTAGAGAATCAGAAACAAAATACTATTTGTGAGTAAGGGGGTTATTCACTAAGGTGCAAATTCGAATGTCAAATTCGCAAACAGCGGATTCCCATAGCAAATCTGCTACAATCTCCCCATAATAAAGTCGCGACTGTGACAATATTCTCATTCTAAAGACGCGACTGCGACAGTAGCAGCCTATTGCAACTGTCCTTATGTGGTGAATTTGCACCTATACGCAACAGTTCGGACTTTAGTGAATAACCCCCTAAATATCTAGGCAGAGTTGAAATCCCAGTGGGCCCTCCTAGAGTTTCAGGGGTTTGTTCTCTAAAATCCAAATTGTCGCATAAAGGTGTGAATTTGCCAGCTAAAGACAGTTGCAATAGGCTGCTACTGTCGCAGTCATGTCTTTATACTGAGAATATTGTCACAGTAGTGACTTTACTATGGAAATATTGTCGCTGCCACAACTTTAAAATTTGTCACAGTTGTGACTTTATAATAGGAGAATTGTCGCAGTCACAGATTTGCTATGGGAATTCGCTGTTTGAAAATTCAACAGTTGAGTTCGTACTTAAGAGAGTAACCCCCTCAAACTTCATTATCATGGCGTATTCCTGAAGGCAATGTAAAGTAGGTACAGACTTGGGGACAAAAAGAAAAATCATAGGGACTGAAGACAAGAAAAAAAGAGACAAGAAAATGTTTTCATTAGTAGCACCCTGATCTCGTTCCCTGGTGGGCTCCAGAACTCCAGTCTGACAGTAAGGGGGGAATTCACCATTGAGCGAAGTGAGCTCCGAATCCTTCGTCTCACTTCGCACATGGTGTTATGCGCTCACTGAACACGGACATCAGCGAGCGCTTTAAAGGGATTCCAGTCTCGGCGAGACCAAAAGAGTCGCCTCGCCGAAATTGGAATCCCTTTAAAGTGTTTGCTGATGTCCGCGTGCAGGACATCAGCGAGCGCATAACACTCGCTGAACACGGACATCAGCGAGCGCTTTAAAGGGATTCCAGTCTCGGCGAGACCAAAAGAGTCGCCTCGCCGAAACTGGAATCCCTTTAAAGTGTTTGCTGATGTCCGCGTGCAGGACATCAGCGAGCGCATAACACCATGTGTGGAGTAAGCCAAAGGATTCGGAGCTCACTTCGCTCAATGGGGAATTCCCCTCTAAGGCGGTTATTGGCTAAAGTCCAAATTGTTGCGTATAGGTGTGAATTTGCCAGCTAAAGACAGTAGACTGCGACTGTCGCAGTTGCGTCTTTATAATGAGAATATTGTCACAGTTGCAACTTTAAAATTGTCATAGTTGCGACTTCACAATGGGAAAATTGTTGCAGTTGCGGATTTGCTATGGGAATATGCTTTGAGAATTCAAATTCACCTTAGTCAATAAACCCCCTCTGAATGTAACTCTTCTTTAATTACTGGTCCTTTTTTCCCGGTCTCCGACCCCACCGATGAAAGTGGCTTCAGCATCCACAAGATAAATGAATATAACAATATTGTCTACCGCTGTAAAGTGTCAAACATGATAAAACAGTTGAATTAGCTTAAATTGCAGTTTTTATACAAATAGAAATTGAATGTAAACATTGTATAAATACTATCAAGCTTTAAATCATCATTTTCATATTTAAACAGAGTATATTTGAAATCTTTCAAATCAGTTGAATATTCTATATAGTAAAGTATTTGTTTTTTGCAATAACTCTGTTTTGCAGTCTCTGCCAATGTCAACAAAAGTTGTCAGTGTTTGCCTCAATACATTTAAAAGTGTATATTTACTAAAACGTTTATATGAGATGGTTTTACCATATTTTGGTAAAAACATATTGCATGACAAAGCCATTTATATTACACCGAGGAGGTTATTCACTAAGGTGTGAATTAGACAGTCGAATTCACAAACAACAGATTCCCATAGCAAATCACTACAATTTCCTCATTGTAAAGTCACAACAATTTTCCCATAATAAAGTCGCGACTGCAACAATATTCTTATTGTAAAGACACGACTGGAACAGTAGCAGCCTATTGCAACTGTCTTTATCTGGCAAAGTCGCACCTATACGCAACAATTCGTACTTTAGTGAATAACCAGCATGCAACTGATTGCATTTCTTGTCTTGCAGCAATCAGGATATTTAACCTATTAAAACTATGTATTTAGTAAAAAATCTTTTTACTATACTAATTGTGACAAAATGGTAAGTAAAAAGGTGATCACTTCTCAGTGCTGTCAAGATGTCAGACTTTCCACATGCAATTTAAAGTATTTTGTTTTTGAGGAGTATCTAGTAATGAAAACAGATTGCTTAATTCTAAATGATTTGTCCAGACCAAGCTTAGTTTAAGAAACTCTCATTGCTGAGATTTGTATTTTACAAATATAACAATAATACAAAGAATGCTACTATTGGTTTAATGTAATGAAAAACAAGGCATAAAACTCTGTAGCAATAAAATGTTCTTAATGTAGAAGTAGATTATAGCTCCTTTAATCTCTATTGAGAATATCACAATATTACTAAAAAATGGTTGATGGATGAGATCTTATATACAGATATACAGAAATGGAGAGAGCCAAAATCTTTCTATAGGAAATGACTGGCAGCACTAAACTTGCAGTGTGGTTTAATGCAGGACAAATAGACACAAGAGACTAGCACAAACAAATAAACAATATTTTTTATTAATCAATGAAACAATCAAGACAATAACGATAAGCAGGTACAAAATTATTATATTGTATTATTACCAGGAACTGGCCCTACTAGATGCCAGGCTATTCACAATACCAAGAGAATATGTGGTTCTGGCCTGTAATAGGGCACAGCCCACTTTCCTGAATGATACCAGGGTTGCAGGGTTTGCTAGACTGCTGTCACACAGGATTTGAACTGTTTGATTGGAATATTACCTTAAGCATGTAAGACTGGGGCCACACCAGTGGCATAACTACAGGGGTTGCAGCATTGGGCCCGGTCGCTACCTCTGCAGCCCCTGTAGTGCAGTGTGAGGAGAGGGGGCCGCAGTGCTGATCGCACACTGGGGACTGCCTCCCCAAAGTCCCAGCCCTGTGCCCCACTAGCCAGATCATGACAGCATTTACTAAAAATTAAAATCTGGAAACAATTCTCCAATTTTAAATGCTATGGAGATGGTACACAAGGTATGTTTTGAGTAAAGTATGTATGTATATATATATATATTATTTATAAAGCACCAAGAATTGAGTTTATGGCTAGGTGTATGGGGGCACACAAGGGAAGAGATGTAGGGATAGAAACACTTGATAAAGAGCCTAGGGCTGAAAACATGTTTTGTGTTCACAAATAAAAGACTAAGCGGAAAAAAAAAGTTTCAATCCTTTATTATTTTGTACAATGCAGGAACAGAAGCAAAGCAGCCCAAAGTAATCCTGATTTCCCAGCACAATCTTCTGTTTAAGAGATGCAAGGAGGAGCAACAGAGTGAAGTGCTTTAAAATAGGACACTGCAAATATGTTTTTTTTTCTGGGAGCCATGAAGCAGAAAGGAGTTGGGAGACACCTGGGGGAGAGAATTCTAGTAGCAGAATAAGAACAGACTGGAATGGAGAGAGGTGGGAAGCTGAAAGGCCAGATTGAAGAACACTGCAGTAGTCCAAGTGGGATAGGATGAGAGCATGCTTGAGGGTGTTAGCAGTGACCTGAGAGAGAAATGGATAGATCTTGGCAATGTTGCAAAGGAAAAATCGACAGTATTAAGCAGAGGTAGCAATGTGCTTAGAGAATTAAAGAGCAGGGTCAAAAGTCACCCCAAGACAACATAACAGAAGTCATTTGATAAAGGGCCCTGCCAGAAACATGTTTATTTACATGCAATGCAAAATAAACACATTTGATAGTACATGCATTTGAGGAATTTTTATTTTTTGGTGTCCCTGTTAAGTTAGCAACTCTCTGCCCAATCCTATTGGTTCCTATGGAAATTTAAATAATACATTTTCATCAAATGCACCAAAAATCCCAATTTGGGTACAACCTGCAGAGAGAGGGAGACAACCTAAACCAATAAGAATCAGGAATTCAACTTTCATTTTTCAATTTAATTTTACAACTACTGTTCGATGCCAATCCATATGTAAATTTTCTTTCCTGGTGTTACTATACCTTTAACCACTGTTGGGAGGGTTTCAGAATATGTACATTTGCTGAAATGCAATGGTAAGTGGAGAATTAACATTAATGAAACCCAAAGAAGCTTTTATGACTCATAACTACCCTGGAAGACAAGTATCTTCATTGGTTTGGTTTGCTTTCTCCTGTAAAGCTGTCAACTGACTGAATATTGTTACTATCTAACCTTTACATAAATCAGAGAGATTCTTTAGTACTTTATTACTAGATTTTATTCTGTACTGATCATATAGATTATTGACGCAAGTGTACAAGTACAGTATGTACGAAGGATGTCACTCCTGTAACTACTATACATTATACATAAGATATGCATTTAAAAAACATCTGCTGTGTGAATTTCTAAAAACCATTTATAGACAATATTTCCTTGGAATAACAATCTGTGCATATGTGCTCTTCAGTTCAACTGGAATTGAGAATGTTGCATCTATGCATGAAGGTATTTCCAGCTAATAAGAACAATGGCCGACTACATTGAAATGATTCGTCTTTATAATTAACTGTAAGAAAAATTAGTCCACTGAATTGCCACAGACTGTGCCACTATGGCTGAATGATGTATTTTCGCCTTGTTTACAACACTGTCGATAGAAAAAGTTGCCTGAGGATGTCCTTATCCAGATGTCTACCTGCAACAAGCAAAGGTAAGTGTCAAAACACAAGCAATGCGATTAGCATGCACAACAATGGAAAGAATATTCTGTTGTTTTTTTCTTTAAGTTATCTGCTTGGGCAGCAACTTCAGTACTGTATGAGAGCAACACTAAACTTTGTGTGTGTACACTCTCGAATAGTGCTGTTGTAAATGTCTGCACATAATACTGCCCAGTTATAATAAGAGAATATGGACCTTATTCCTGAAATAGACAAAAATTGTACACTGCCCAGGCTGTGTTCAGCGTGCTGATTCATTCAAAGCAAAGTTCACACAAAGTGCATAATGTTTTGGAGGGCTCCTGGAGAGTGTACTATTTTTAGTTATTTTGTGAGTATATAGCGTGGAGGTGACCTAATATTGTCCGATTGACCTTATTCCTGAAAGTCCGAATTCATCTGTTGAATTCACTTCACTATTAGTTTGAGTAGTTATGCTAAAATTGTTGCAAATTCACTTCTCCTTAATCATAAAGCTGCAGACAGATTTGTCAAACAAGCAGACAGTGATGGACACTGTTCGATGTGTATTGTGGTGCAGTCAGTCAAATAAGTAAGGTGCATAGTCATGCAAATTGAAGTGAATTCCCCCAGTGAAGTGCAGAGACATCATCCTCGCCATATGCCCTAACTGTATATAAGTGAATAATACATCTATTTCTATGTCACCTGGTCCCTAGGTCACGTTGTCTTGTAGTTACAGTCATCATTGTCACTTTTGAAGAGATGGTCACCTTAAGCCACACCTGAGCCCTGCCATCAACCCCCCGATTCGCCAGTCTGATGTGGCAAAGAAAAACAGGTGAATTCAGAGCAGTAAACCTGTCTGAATTTGTTCCTTCAACAGTCACTGGCGCTTGATGAATAGGCAAAGTACCTGGGGCACACCCCCTTAAAGTGTTGCAAAGTGCTCTGCTTGTGACTTTCATAAGTGTCTGAATTAGTTGCATATTTGTCACATCGCAGAGTTTGCAGAACTTTTGAATATGTGAAGTTGCCAACAAATGTGAATTAACATCTTTACTGGACTACTCTGCCTTTTATGAATAGGCCCTATTTTCCCTTAGTGACACTGCCAGTGTCTTATGCACTTCATTTATTCTCACTTTGCAGTGATTCTCCACAAATGAGCACAGGGTATTTTTGCTACTGTATGACATACTATGTTCATGCAAGGAATAAGACCAGAAGCAAATGCTGTTGGTAAGCTAAAACAATGTCTGTGCTGACAGACCTGGGTGCCATAGCAAACGTATACCCTAGGAATCCTTTGCTAGGTTTGTATATGTATTTACTTATTTTATAAAAATACTAGATTTAATGAGTGCTCTAAATATACTCTGCAAAATCTATCAATAAGGCAATCCTTCCCAGAGGTCTAGTAACCCATAGCAACCAATTGTTTCACACTGCTAGTTCCCTTACACCAATGTATACTAGCTTCTGACTGCTGCAGCTGGGTTATTACTAAATGTTGGTAAGCTAAAACAACTTGTGCGCTGATAGACCTGATTGTCATGGCAAAAATATACTCTAGAAAAAAATTGCCAGGTTTATTTATGTAATTACTAATTTGATTGATAATTTGATACTGGCCCTTCAAATAAAGATTAGAGGATAAAATTATGGTATATCACTTTTTTATGGTAAATAAATCTTGTCACCTTTATATTTCATTTAATTCGGAAAATTACTTGCAAGTGCCCTCTCCCCCACCTCCAATTTAATTATTTCTAATAGGGTAGTTAACACTGGCTAAAGTAACTGCTACAGAGATCTTCAGGCAAATGAACCGGCTGTGCATCTTCTAATACACAACTGATTGTAAAGAAACTGCATTTAAATTGCTCATTCCAGTTTGGGCCCTTCACACAAGACTTTTTTGTTTTACTTACTCAGATTCAAATCTTGGTTTCACTGACAGTTTCTAGTTGAAACTGGATGCAAGTTCTCTAAGTGCACCAAATTAAACCTAAATTACATTAACATTGCTACTTGCAAGCTAAGTCACAAGCACTTGCTGAACAGCAAGTAACATCCTTGGTGGGTTTGCTGGAACCTAGATTAGCTGCCATTTCACACTACAGTCTGTTAGTCTGATTGAAAAGACTCTTGTTGAAGCAGTTCTATTGTATCATTCTAGTGCATATACTCTTGTTTTTAGATCCACATGTTGTCATTTCCCTAATTTTATGCTAATCTGTTACAAAAACACAGCAGAAGTCATACCTATTTACTGAACTCCATTTTAACAGATTAAGTTGCAGCAGCAAATTAAACCAAAGTTGTGTCTGACAGCCCTTAAAACATTAAGTACCCTAAATGCCCCCATTGTGACTTCAACAAGCTGTACTATGAAATGGAACCCTGGGTGGATCCACCCTGTGATTCCTGAGTAACAATTTTTAATGTATTTTATATTACTAAAACAGTAGAACTTTGTATATTCTGTTAAATATCTATTTCTAGCACAAATATTTTCCCAGACAGATCTACAAAACAGGGTAAAATTTATCAAGGTTTACAAAATACTGTACTGTGAAACTGTAGGTTTTACCTATAAAAACCAAACGATTAAGTCTTTCTTCGCTGTCCTCCCAACTCACTTGAGTATCCTCAAGATCATAGAGTTCATGAACACCTTGTAAAATCACTGGATTTGACTTGTCTCTAATAGATAGCAACCCCTATAAAACATACAGAATTTTAGTAAATCATTCCTTGTGCCATGTTTAACCTCAGATATTTTCACAGGTGATATACAGTACATTTTAATACTGCTAAGATCTTTGTCTATTCACATAAAAAATTAAGAATGGGTTGTAATATCTTTCATTTAGACCACTTTCCCATAACTGATTTAGTCTTGTTTATTCAATTAAATAAAATGCAATGTTATGCAAGTGTTAAAATGTAAACTAGTACTCGTATTGTCTTATGTATTTATACATAATATCTATTATAATTTCTAGAAAATGTGTAATTTTCATTTAAAATACATTTACTTTGATGGGCTGTAAGACTTAATTCAATAATGTAATATTTAAACCTCAAATTAAAACAATAGCAGTGAAAGGATATATATATACTGTAGACATCTCACTGGAGAAGTGCTCGAGGGGGTATACATCTCACCT
>WMED01001355.1:0-28016 GCA_019650415.1 Pipa parva
CACTTGTCTAATTCCCCTCACTCCGCATGACTTCTCCTCCTACTTCTATCCAACTGACTATGGACTAAACCACACTATGCATATGACAGGGTTCAACACTGTCCACCTGTTCGACAAGTGTATCCACAGCGTAGTCAATATGGAGAAGCGAATTCATGACTTTTTTGGCGATGTGACTCGAATTTTAGCAAGGGGAATTAGACAGGTGAACGAAAGTTCATAATGTGGGGTGGGGGGGTGGGGTTAGTGTCAACTTTAACACAACTATTGCTAAAGTGATCCCTTGTAAGTATCAAACTGGCAGAAGGCTGTCTCAGAAGTTCTTTCAAAGTAAGTTTCTAGGGGAATGCAGATAGAAGAACCAAACTTTAAACTGGTTGTAGAAAAACTATTTAAATATGCATTTTATTATGTATAGTTTTTGCATTATTTAATGCGCAAGTTTCCCATTAAAATTGTCCTCTGGTTGCTAGGGTGTGCTTGGTAAGCAGTAGATTAAAGGATTGCTGTAAAAAAAATACAAGATATGACCTGTATAAAAAATCATTGTCAAAATGAAATTCATTAATTGATTAAAATTACCAATTTAAAAACAAAGGGGGTAATTCTGGAAAGAGCGAAGTTATCTTGCGATGCTTCTCATCAGTTCGCCGAGACGGGTAAACGCTCCCTGGTCTCCTTCAAACAGAGATCAGAGAATGCTTTAAAGGTATTTTGGTTCAGCTTGAGTTGCCTCACCAAAGTACTTTTAAAGCGTTCGCTGATCTCTGCTTTCAGGAGACCAGGGAGCGCGTACCCGTCTCGGTGAACTGATGAGAAACATCGCAATGTAACTTCGCTCTTTCCTGAATTACCCTCAAAGCCTCAACTTTTATGAATTATCTAAAAATAAATGAAATAGAAATAGTAAGCAATGCTGTACTATGTGTTTACCATTCGTCTATCAATCTTTCAGGTGAGTTTTAAAACATATTCATGAATCTGCAGACCTCTTTGCAATGGGTTTACATAAAAAAAAAAAAAAAAAAACAATTACAAACAGAAACAAAAATGCGCCATTATTTTAGAAAAACCGTTATGTCATTATTCACTGATGAAACTTGTCAGGCTTTGGTGATTTTATGTGGTTTCTATTTGTAGATGTGTTTTGTAAATCCCACTGGTGGATTTCATTGCCTTTCTACCAATTTGAGTATGGACTTTATGACTCACCAGGGAGAGTTCATTCATTGGGGCTAATTGTGTGGAAAAACAACTGGACCTCCTTAAACATTGGGCTTAGTTGGAAGGACAACTGTTGCAACCTCCATAGTTCCTTCCTTGTATGGTGCATTGTGCAAAGGCTGGTAAAAAGGGTCACTGCCGGGAGTTTAAATGGAACCCATGTAAATTTGGGCCCTTGTCAGGACTCTAGGAGGTCTCCAAGATAGAGATTTTTCATTATCTGTGTCAGGTTATTAAAAATGAAAGGCCAAAAAAAACTATCTCCGTGCATAAATGATGTGACTGCTTGCTCTCCACCAATTATAGCCATTAAGCAGATTATGTTTTGAGAAAGTGACATTAATAAAAATGGTATTATCGATTACCTTACGCACCAACACAAGCTATGACATTAGTCCTTTTAGACAAAGTGAAGGTGACGGATATTCCCTGGGGTACAATGAGACTATGCTGTCATAGAACCATTATAATTTGTTTTGTGTACATTAAGTCATAAAATCTATTAAACATGCTCAACTCGAATTACAAAATCTGTGATGGAGTTTGGTAAATTGTATATGGAACAGCAGATTTTCATTCTAACACCACTCCTTTAATATGAGATTACACATGGCTGTTGATCAATACAGAATTTAATATTATTGTAAAGAAACATTACAGTAACCCGTAATGGATTTTGATAATAATAGTTTTGTTTCTTTGAAAGATAACATGTGTGAATAATCATCAACGAAAACAAGCAACAAATTTTGGTGTTAAATATTTCAGATGCAACCATAATATTTTCACAGAAACAAGGATTTTTGCATTTCAGTATGTTTCCAAATCAGACTTTAGAAAAATATATTACAATGTTTATTACTTTAGATCTTATGCTTTTCAGATGAAATATACATGAAAAACAAGGCTACACAAGTCAACATTCCAATAAATTGCTAAATCAGAATATATGGGGCAATGATAAAGACGAGTGACACCAATGAACTCAAGAAGCCTCATTGACCAAAGTGCAAATTTACTTCACAACAATTTGTATCAAGAAAATAGTTGCAAATTCTATTCTCAGGATTGGCTGAGAGATACATTTGTTGAACAGTCAGACAGCGGCGATCACTGTTGGATACTTAGTGTGGCCTAGTAAGGCAGATAGAAGTAGGATGAGAAGTCATGCGGAGTGAGGGGAATTAGACAAGTGAAGGGCAGTGACGTCAGTGTCACCATATCCCACTAACTGTATTCTGTGAATATTCTATTTCTATGTCACCTTGTCCCTAGGTCATGTCATGTAATTACAGTTGCCATTGTCACTATTGAAGGAATAGTCACCTTGCACAACACTTGAGCCCTGTCATCAACCACCCCAATAGCCACTTTGAAATGGTGAAGTCAAACTTGTGAATTTGGAGCAGTTCACCTAGTTGCATTTGCTCCTTTGACACAATTTTTCCACTTAGTCAGTAGTGGAAGTACCTGTGAATGTGTACGCAAAGTGATGCAAAGTGATGCAAAGTGACGCAAAGTGATGCAAAGTGACGCAAAGTGACGCAAAGTGATGCAAAGTGATGCAAAGTGACGCAAAGTGACGCAAAGTTTTCAGCTCTCACAGTTGCCTGAATTGGTTTCATATTTATCATTTTGCTTAATAAGAATACATCTGGTAGTGGAGAATATATGAGATTTCAGAGCACTATGTGACTATTCTCACTTTAGCCGATGAGGCTGTAGATATCTAACGCAATAGGGTTTTATATAAATTCTAACCCTTCTGTCTTTTGCATTCTTTATTTCTTAACTAAGCACAGTTAAGACATGTACTGCATGATGTTGGATATAAAAGGCTAATAACATTTTTTTAATTGAACAGACTTGTATATCCCAAATCCCCATCACTTATAAATAAACCATATATTTCATCCAGGAGCAATAACCTTTCTGACTCCCTTAGATTTGATTGTGAATTTATAAGTAACCCCTCATGAGCCATTTATTCACCAAATCGATGAGGGTACCTCCCTTACCTAATGCTTGAGCCTTTTTCCTAAACAATTAAGGTTTAAATCAATATATAAATAAAATTAAAAGTCATATCTATTAAAAAAAAAAAAACAAGTGAAACCATTTTTCCCCACAAGTAACAATTCAAGAACACAGATAAAGGATATCCAAGATTTTAAAATAACCTTTCTGTACAAACAAATGATTTCAAGGTCATTGCATCCTGCACAATACCCTTAACAAATATGATATATGCTAGTAGACACATTTCCGAGGGGTATGGAAAATATATAAATATCCTAGGTATTACACATGGGGACAAAAGTCTCTACCTGTGCCAAGAGAAAGGTGCCTTCGAATGGGAAAATATTCTGTGAAAGAATATGTTGCAGAAGTAGAAAATCCTTTGCACATTGAAAGGATTTGACATGATCATCTAATGCTTGGGACTTCCTCTAGGGAGACATTATTGATGATTGTCATATAACCATCAAGCAGATTCTAACTGGGTATCAAATGGCTTCATAGCACTGATCTCAACTGGGATCTTTCTGCCTGTCTTTTTGTTGCTTAAGGCTGAAAAGAAAATGATATAGTGTGATTCAGGTAAATAGGTTAGTTAATGGAAACCAAATAAGATCGTTTAGAGAGGTTTTGTAGGGTTAGCAGAGCCGGAGGAGCAGGTCACCAAACTCTTGTGTCCTGTGAAACTTTATGAAAGAGGAAGATAAATAATTGTGGATAGAAGGAAAACAGCTTATCAGTCCTTGGTGTGTAATTGGGATAATCGGCTATGAGAGTGGCAAATACTATATCTATGATTGATCTACTTGGTAATGAGCTGGACACATAATTATATAATCCACCAGCTACAGACAATGGACAAAACTAACAGGACACTTAGGAGCATCATAGAGGCATTCTATGATATCATTTCAAGTCAGGTGAGTACAGTGATGAGTAATCTATAATCATCTACTCACACTTGTAGATTTTAGTGAAATTTAATTCATTGGGACTTCACAACAGTTCCTTTCTTGAGTTAAAAAAAAATACCTGAAGAATGAAAGATTTTCACGCAACAAAAACAATTTGAAATTATAAATGGGGATGTTTCCTAGTGCTATGTACAAGGCCACTGATTTTTTTTTCATTTTTGCAGTAAGTGAATCTGGGAGAAAATACTGAACAACTGCTGTAGAGCTTTCAGCTTTATCAACAGTTCAAACGAGATTAACCTGGGTCTTGAGGACTAAAGAGAATTGACTTAAATGTGGATGAGTGCGGGGATGTATAGGATATTAAACAGATATGTCATCTAATCTGGGTTGTCTTAGAGGGTGTACAAAAAGCAATATAAAGTTCAAGTCATTCTTTTATATTTAAGAGCAGGCATTGAGCTACTAAAGCTATAGTAAAGTCTATCTCAAAACTCAGGTGATGGGTGAGTTGAAATTCGTTCCTTCAAAAGCAATTTAATTATCTCTAAAAGGTGAATGAACTGTCTGTGATAGAAGATCTTGAATGACTTGACATTTAAACCCCCTATTCAATATGCAATAACGTTATTCTCTCATATCTGATAAAGGCTAATCGTACTGGCTAGGTTGTCATAAACACCTGTAAAGTCAATCGTTAAAACTTCCAGTTATGGGATAAGTAATATGTAAGCAGTACATTATATTGCATGCCAAGCACACTTTTCAAAATGTTTTAATCAGAAATGAAGCTTAGTTATTAAACACAGAGGAGCACTTTTGCCAAACAGCTCTCAATACGTTTAGTATCCAGTCATTAGTTACTAACTGAAGTAAGGAACTAAAGATGTACATTTATGAAAAGAAAAACCATATTTTTTTCCCCATTGCTGACAATGCACTGAAGATCTGGCCATTTTCTCCACCACAATCCTGTACCTTTCTTCTACTGATATTTTAACACCACAGTAACAGATTATAAAGCCAATAAAAGACACAAATTGATCCAGTTCAGCCTATGATCCTAACATGTTAATCCAGAAGAAGGCAAAAAAAAAAAAAGGCATATGCCAATTATCCTCATTTTAATCCAAAAACACCTTCAACTGCAAATTTAGCAATTAAAACAATTCCCGGAATTAAGAACCGGCTGTAAGTTTTATTATGATATCCCTCAACAAGGTCATTTATAAATATGTTGAAGAGAAGAGGACCCAAAACTGACCCCTGGGGAACCCCACTATTAACAGTAACCCAGTGTGAGTATGTACCATTTATAACCACCCTCTGTTTCCTACCACTGAGCCAGTTACTAACCCACTTACACACATTTTCCCCCAGTCCAAGCATCCTCATTTTATGTACCAGCCTTTTATGTGGCACAGTATCAAATGCTTTGGAAAAATCAAGGTATATGACATCCAGTGACTCCCCTCTGTCTAGTCTATAACTCACCTCCTCATAGAAGCTAAAAAAACATTGAAAAACAAATGTTCCATTTTCCTGAATATTTCCATTCCAAACCGTGCATAAATCACTATTTCCTATGGAACAGAAATGATGGAAAAATTTCAGTATCAAAGTAAAAATGTGTCAAAACTGAAACAATAAGAAGTTTGCATTGTTGATGTAGACAGCTCCTATTGTTTTTAATCAATTGACTTTTCTAATCCCAATTTTGAGAAGAGAAAAATGATAGATAGTAACACCTACTACACCAAAGAGCACAACGAAAGTCTATTGTCTAGATCATTTTATTTTTAACATATTGTATAAGGGGAAACACCTTTATACAGTCTAGGAACTGGCAATGTTGTCTATTGGGACCCTCCAAGCTTTTTTGTTATAAATGTTCCAAGTATAAAACATTTACTGTATATACTAGTGAAGCAGAAAACATTTTCATCATACAAGATTGGATGCATTACATTAAAATGAGTGTTCTGATAGCCTCTAGCTCCCATCAGCCACTATCAAACTCCAAGGGCCTCATTAACAAAAGTCTGAATATTCACATAGAGCTGTGAATTCTTGTCTATTCTACATTTCTTAAGATGAGAAGAACAGTGTAGACGATTAATGTAAAAATCCTGCCTAAGTCCTGCAGATATTTTTCCCAGGTACAAGTATTGGACTGAAATGTGAAAAGAAAAAGTTAATTTCCACTTCATCATTCATAGTACATGAATAGTAGTACTATGAAAACCAGTGCTAGTGCTCCAAGAGGTAAGATTTTAATTTAGATTTGAAGATATTGATGGATTGCTCTTGGTGGAGGAAGAGGAGTAGAATTCCAAAGATAAGGGGCAGCAAGAGAGAAGGATTTAAGATGAGAATGGGCAGTCTTTATTACTGGTTCATGAAGAAAGTTGCCTTGTGAAAAGTGGATTTGACTGCTAGGTACATATGGGCAAACAAGGGACAATATATGTAGGGAGGGGCAACAGAGTGAAGTCCTTTGAATGTCAAAAGTCGGACACTGTAAATAATACAGTTTTTAAATGGGAGCCATGGAGCACACAGTAGCCTTGACAGAGACCATCTCCTTCTGGAGAAAGAAGGAGAAAATTATAGTAGAAGAATTTAGAATAGACTGGAGCTAGGAAAGATTGGAAGCTGGAAGGCCAATTAGAATTGAATTACATTAGTCCAAATGGGATAAGATGAGGGCATACATGAGGGTGTTAGCTATTGACTGAGAGAGAAATGGGTGGATCTCGGCAATGTTAGGAAGTAAAAAGAAACATTTTTTTTTTTAGCAGCAGTAGCAATGTGTTTAGAGAAGAAAAGAGCAGAGTCAAAAGTCACCTCGAGACAATGTGCAAAATGATAGGATTAATGATAAATGACTTGATATTTATTGTGACATCTTCACACAATTGATAGATTACAGAATGAAATCTGGCTTCTCGTCTGACTCCACGAAAATAACTGTTTCACTACATGATTAAGAAGGAGGTAAACTTGAAGTGACACATCGGACTAACCTTTGTTTAAAATGGCAAGTTGTTGTCAGGTGTTGATCGGTATTAGAGGGCAAGGAGCATTCTAAACAGGCTTGATGCAGAGTGTTTTGGAAGACATTCATTAAAGCAGTTAAGCCAATTACATTACCAAACAATCAGCCCACTTTGGACTAAAGTCCATTGAACTGTTTAAAGAACAGCTTTGCATTTTTACTCCACACAGTCTTCCAGATCCGTTCTAAGAAAGTTTACATCTAGGCTCAGACAGTTCAAACTAAATCACATCTATATTTGTAAGGATCATTGTGAAAATATCAGCAACGTCCCTGTGTTCTTTTCAAAAGTCCTTTTCCAGGTTATATTTTCTAAGAACAGTGATATCAATGTTTCCCAGTAAACACAGCTGTTCAGGAATGATTAGGAAACATAAAAGCTTCTTTTTGCCTAAAAAAAACCTTTCATATTGAGGGCAAAAGTGTAAGTATTTACCCTTGAAAACAGATGCTTCTCAGCTTAAAACTGGCAAATTTTCTGATGGAATTTGCTGATGGAACAGATGTTTATGACAGTGTTATAAGTTTTGTTTTACCAACATGAATCTAGATTTCGTTTGGAAAGTTTTTATTTTTATATTTTCTAAATACTTTTTGGCATCTGGTAAGAACCATAATTACACATGGATTTTGTTAAATTTATTTTACAAAATAATGCATAGAGAAAAACGATGATGAATCGAGAGGGATCCAATAGGTTGCGCAATCTAGATAAAAATTAATATTCCCTAAACAGTCAGAATTATTTTTCTTCAAAGGGACAATAACATTAAAAATTTGAAATTGCACATTCAAACTGTCAAAAATTCTAAATTTTATCTAAAATTCTCCATAGGAAACAATGGGACTGGGTGAGATCTGTATTAACAAAATATGAAAGTTCAATTCACCGGAACTGCAGTAGAAAACAGTCAAAAAACATTATTATTCCATTCAAATAAAAAAATTCATGTATTTTTTTTTTCTTTTAATGGAATAATAAAGTTTTTGACCATTTTCTACCAGAGTGCCGGAGAATCAAACCTTTTCTCATTTTGGATTTATGTGGATTTGGGACATGTTTTCTCCAAAGCACCTGGCAGATTTTTATTGTGAGTAATACTGTGTTATTCATTCATTATTTTTGATTTAGCCACTGATTTATTTTGCATATTTTTTTTACTGCTGTTTAACAACATGGCTGCTATCAGTAAAGGAACATAAAAGTCATCAATATAAATTCAAGTGTATCATTTTACAAGTGCTGCATTTATATAACTGCTACTGTTACTGATCTTTTAAATACCTGAGGTTTTCCTGGTGCAGTTGATGAACAATTTCTTAACAACATGTCAAGAACAAATGTCAAAATATTGAAGTCAGTATAACTACTTAGATCTAAGAAAATGTAAAAGGAAGAAAAATGATGAAGGTCGATGTGCTATATAGAAGCCGGGGCTTATAACACTTTAAAGAGGGTTACTTGTTAAAGTACAAATTTGCCTTGCATAGTGACTTCTGTCTGTTCAAGTCACTACAATCAGGAAGACACAAATTCTTCTTATTCGTGAAGCAATGGACAGCAACAGAAGCAATCACATGTGTAGTGCAGCATAGTCAATCACACAATAGTAGGATGAGAAGTCATGCAGAATGAGGCGAATTTGACAAGTGAAGGGCAGTGACGTCAGTCTCACCATATCCCACTAACTGTATTCTGTGAATATTCTATTTCTATGTCACCTTGACCCTAGATCATGTTGTCACTTAGTCACAGTCACCATTGTCACTTTTGAATGAATAGTCGCCTTATGCAACACTGGAGTCCTGCCATCAACCCCTCAATTCACCAGTCTGATCTGGCAAAGGTAAACAGGTGAACTTGCAGAAATACACCTTAAAGAATTTGCTCCTTTGACAGACTCCACTGAATATCGGAATTACCTGTGCATGCAAATTGATGTAAACAGCTCCGTAAGTCCGTAACTGTTGTAAGCATCTGAACTGGACGCGAGTGCATCACATCTCAAAGCTTGTTAAAAAGGGGGGTTGGAAAAGTCATGAAAGGATGTGAATTTATGCATTTACACGACAGTTCACCTTTTAATGAATGACCCCCATTCATTGGAAGTGATCCAAAAAAACTAGGCAAGGAGTAACATAAGTCCGAAATTTATTAAACTCAGAAAAGCCGTTAGCGCTTTTCCGAGTTTAATAACTCGGGAGAATGCTTTGAAGTTTCTCCCGGTAAGTATCGTGAGATTTACCTCATGCGATACTTGCCGTGACAAACTTTTTTAATTAAATATATCCATGGAAATGTAGCTATACAGTATAGACACCTTTCCATATGTTTAATAAAAAAAGTTTGTCACGGCAAGTATCGCATGAGGTAAATCTCGCGATACTTACCTGGAGAAACTTCAAAGCATTCTCCCAAGTTATTAAACTATTAAAAGTGTTATTAAAAGTACAAACGGCTTTCCAGAGTTTAATAGATTTCGCCCCATGGTGTGATTAAATTATTAGAGATCAATAAAACATATTTCTTCTTTATACATTAACAGGTAAATAAAGCATCCCATTTGGACTGTCATTTGCTCCTATTTAAGACCGATGAAAATATTATCTTTGAAGCTGAAATCCTGATTTGTATCATTCTAAATTTTGTTCCTGTTTTTTTTTTATGATTAAATAGGATCAGACATTAGATCTCACACTCCTATGTTTCTGTGCATGTTCGGTAAGAAAGAATCTGAAAAAAGAATCCCATGAACTGAATGCGATTTTATATTCTTAAATTCTGATTATTTCTATCAGCGCCGTTGCATAGAAATATTACAGGGCAGTCACTGATTTCACCGTGAGAGGTTTAAATTGTCAAGTGCATGAAAAATGATTTGCAGGAGAGTAGATTCAGCTTCGACACCTGGCAGTTTGATGTGTTTTCAGCCAGAGCAAGTAATTCAGTAATTACACTATCCATACCTCCCCTAGGTAAACCACAGAGCACAGAATCATCCAATCTCTCTACTGCTTAGGTAACTGAGAGGTGCTCATCTTTACAAATGGAATTAACTGAGTAATGTCAGAGTAATGTCTTTCATTTGCAATTCTTTCATCTGTGTCTACATAAAGACAAGACTCGTCAATAAAACAAAAATGACAGTCAAAAACAAGTTAAAATACGGAAGATATGTTGTTACAGATATCATCTACCTACCTGTATCTAAGGTCATAAATTAGAAGGATGTGACTTTTCTTGGCTGTTAAGTACACCTCTCTATTGTATTCCTTTACTTAAAATTATGTAGCCCTGGTGAATTTTGGTGCATCAGACATGCTTCAAAATCACCAATTCTACTAATTATATTTGATAGAATTTAATTATGTGTTTAGAACCCCCCTCTGGTGACCTGTTAATATGTCAGTTGTTATGTGTGATATATCCATAAGGGCAGTTGGTATACTCTGCCCAGTGATAGAGTAACCAATTAGGTCTCATCCTAGATAATATAAGCTGGTGTAGGGGTCGGCTCTAGGTTTTTTCTTTTCACCACATGACACTGCAGCAGCAGGATCTACACTCTCCTGGTGAGGATCCTGGCGAAGATTCTATAAGGAAATCAACTCAGATACGTTTCTATGTTTAGCTCACCTCAGAGGGTGAGAGTATGAGGAGAAGTTTTATAGCTGGGTAGCCTGAGGCCCCAACAGGAGTTGCAGTCGGCTTAGTGGCTTGGTTGTGATTCCATTTTAAGGACTCTGAGTGGCAGGATTATGGACTTTGAGTGGTGGACTTACGGACCAGGGATTAGCCTTGAAGAGAAGAAGGAGTCCCTTAGGTCCTGTCCAGTGAAGGAAGCTACCAAAGGCGTCCTACTCTGTAATTCAGGAAAGTCCAAACTTACCTGGCGATCCTTCGATTCACTTTGCAGAAACTGGTACGTGCTCCCTTCTCTCCTGCACGCGGAGATCAGAGAATGCTTTAAAGGTACTTCACCTCACAACCACTCAAGTCGCCTCGTGAGACTGGAATACTTTTAAAGCGTTCGCTCATCTCCGCTTGAAGGAGAGAAGGGAGCGCGTACCAGTCTCTGTGAAGTGAATCGAAGGATCGCCATGTAAGTCTGGACTTTCCTGAATTACCCCCTAAGGCCCATGTGCAGACTGCCTGCGATGTCAGCTGTGGGTAACTATGTATCTATGTACATGTCTATCATATGAATTATGTTTTTGCTGTAATCAATGCAAGACCAGCCATATCATTTATTCATTGTGTTAAATAAATGTGTGTTTGTGAAAAAAGCAAGAATCACTGGTGCCCTGTTCTGTTGATTTACTAAATGTACCACGGAGTCCAACACGTAAGTGAGGTTTGCTCCCTGAGGTGTGTGCTAGCCTGGGTATGTGAGATGTTGCTATAGTGAGTTTGGTACATCCCATAACTATAGCGCTAAAATTACAACTTTTTTTTCCCCATCAGTTTGTTATCAGTTTGCAAAGTTTATTTCCAAATATGTGTTTTCACAGTTTTCATACTTGTAAGAAAAATTTTACCTGATGTGTGAATAATTATGGAGAAAAAAACATCTTGTTTCTAGGATGTGAGAAAAAAAAATGAAATATATTTTAAATTCCCTTTTACATATTTAATTGGTAGTGAATGTCTTCGGGGTGCGGGCAAGTATCATCAAAGCACTGTTGGTTATAATGAATCTGACAAAGAAAAATGTTAATAATCTGAATATGTAAAAGTTATCATGGATTATCATTTATTCAATTGATAAAAATAAAGTTAAATCCTCTTTTTTTTTCTCAATCAGCCGCTTAAACTCTCATGCATGATGCATGCATCCAATGCCTGTTAAACTCTGAAGTCATGATATCGATGGGCGAAATTTATTAAACTCGGTAAAGCCGTTTGCGCTTTTCCGAGTTTAATAACTCGGGAGAATGATTTGAAGTTTCTCTCAGTAAATATCGTGAGATTTGACTCGTGCGATACTTGCCGTGACAAACTTTTTAAATTAAATATATCCATGGTAAGGTAGCTATATACTGCATGGTTACCCTTTCCATGGATATATTTAATTTTAAAAAGTTTGCCACGGTAAGTATCTCACGAGTCAAATTTCACGATATTTACTGAGAGAAACTTCAAATCATTCTCCCGATTAAACTCGAAAAAGCCAAAAAGTCTTTTTCAAGTTTAATAAATTTCGCCCGATATCATGGTCTCTGCATTTAAAAACATGCATATCATTAACTTTGCTTGTGCTATTTCGGATCTCAGTAATTAAAAAAAAATTGTTAAAATGTATAGTTCCGTCTCTGTTAATATTAGTCAAAATAAATATATACAGATATAACTGAACTACTGGTAAAAATTCCCAGATTCTGTGATAATGTGTTTACATTTCTTTACATCAAATGAGGATAAATCATTCCAGTAATATTTGGTCTATTTTTTTTTTTCTGTAAAAATATTTTTCACTTTTGACATTTTATAAAATAATGACATGGCTTGAATTAAAAAAAATCTAGTGGCATACTAATATAATTTCTATTTCAGTTACACTTTTCTGTACAATTCACAGTTTTTGCCTGTTTCAATACATTTTAATTTAATTTGTTGTAAAAGAGGGGTTGGAATAAGGTTTGCCACATCTTGATTTGAAAACCTGCTTAGGTGATATTAATATTTAAATATTATATTTTGAATATCATAAATAGATGCATAGTTAAAAAAAAACTATTCTGCTAAATGGCAACAACCATTATTTATAGAAATAAATAATAATTTCAAAAGTAAGCAAAATTAACAGAAAGTAGGATTAGTAACAAAGTTCCTGGCACACAAATATACAACTGGAGATTCTTTAAGGCAGATAAAATTAATGGAGTAACAAAATGTAAGGCTTTTATGACTCGTTACGTAATGGCTACATTTTATTATAAAGAAAGACACAAAGTCTGCAAAGTATTAAGTTATCTGTCTGCCAGTAGTAAACTGTTTGGTGAATCATTTCAGAAACAGTAAATGAACAAAAGCTTGATGTTCATTAGTGAACTTTACATCTATTAAATAATCATTAAGTGAAACTATCATAAAATTTTATCTGTTTAAATATGCTTAAGACTTGAAATATTTGTTGTGTAATTTGGATGCAATGTTTTCAAAGTAGTAAAAATTGGATTCAGCAGTACAAAAACTAGCTAAAGTACAGCAACATTTGACGGTGACAAATGAAACCAAATAGCATTGATTTCTTTATTGAAACAATGTTTTTGAATCAATCACTGATCAAATCAGATCATTAGGAACAAATTCAGTTAAATTTTGATAGGGAAATTAAGAATCAGTATTAAGTATTTATCCAGAGTTAATGTATGAGAATCAGTGGTTAGATACATATACAAATATTGATCTACGTATGTTTTATTGACTATGATGATGCTTAATATTTGAAAATTCTGCTTTGTCACTAGCAGTCACAGTATCCACCACCACTTAGTTAATCCGTCTTATAGGTGGTCTTCATCTCTTCCAGCTTACTGAACATGATGACTTTTTCTAAAGCTTGATCCCTTCTCACAACATGTCCAAAGTATGTGAGATAGAGTTTCTCTGTCCCTTTACTCTAAGAATCATTGCGATTGTATTTCTTCCAAGATATATTTGTTGGTTCTGCATCCAGTTTATTAGATATTCAACATTCTTCATAAACTACACAACCCATTTGCATCGATTCTTCATCAGTCTTCGTTATTCATTGTCAAGCTATTGAAAGCTAATGAGAACATCATTGCTTGGATGAGACACACCTTAGCCAATCATAACATATTTTCCCAATGCAATATGAGGTCTGATTTTTTGAAGGCTACTCCTTTCACCATATATTGTGGATCCAAGTAAAAGGAAACCTTTAGCAAGATCAACGAACGTGTTTTGTAAGGCTTATGGAGGAGTGAGGCAAATGAATTCTAAAGGAAGTTATAGAAAAAATTTGGGGGGTGAGTTTTTGGGGTGAATAAAAAGTGGCCAGGGTAGTCCCCTGAAAAATCAGGAAAAATGACTTTAGCCAAAAAGATTAAAAGGAAAGGCACAACTTCTTTATAGGGAGAGTCTACAGTTGTATTACCCTATACATTTCTAGCAAAACAATCATTAGTTAAGTGCAATTTACATTTTTTAATTATCTGTATTATTTATTTGGAATCTACCATATTATTCATAAAAAAAAACAAAAAAAAATTAGATTTTAAGGACTTTAAGAGGCATTTATTTTTATAAAAAAGGGCAACTCACAAATAAAAAAACTACTGATTTATTCTACAAGCAAAACATGTCCTTTATCGCATATTGCTAATTGTCTAATTACAAGACAACAAATGATTAGACCCTTCGCAACCTCAAGGTCTAAAAACTGCATTGTTGATTTTATAAAGATTTAAGCTTGTTAATAAGACATTGTGCTCACGATTATGAAATACAACAAACTCAATCCCATTTCAATAGAGACAGCACCGTTGCCTGCATAGCTGCTCAGAATGCATATGTATCCATTCGAGTAGAATAGAAAGCGATAATATTCATTGTAACCATTGTTGAACAAAATGTACTTCTGATAGAATGCGAGTAGAGAGATAATGTGAATAATTGGCCCTCACAAGACACAAACAGTACAGAACATTGTTAAATGAATTAGATATTTATTCAGTTTTCAGTACAAATTATTTTTGCAGAGACTTTTTGCATTTACCTCACCATTTATGCATTTATATGAACAAAAGCTCAGGCCTGGAATACAACTGTAAAATATTCTCGTCCATATTTCCTCTACGTCCATGAGAAGCAGAACGTACATTTTCTTATTAAAACAAATCTATACAGAAGGTGGCCATTTTGTTATTTTGACATTTTGGGTAATTAAATACATGGCATATTATTATGTTTCCTTGTCTCGGGGCATTTATTATTGCTAAAAATCTTTCTATTCTGACACATCTTGGTTTGTTGTTAATGTCAGAACTGTTCTACTTAAGGTGCACACTGGTGATGCCATATATACTGTATGTATGTATATATATATATATACACTGTATGTATGCATACATACAGTTTATACTGTATATTTATATATATATATATATATATATATTGAGATACTCAGTGATACCTTTTTTATTGGACTAACAGTCAGTTTAGATAGACAAGCTTTCAAATGGTCCATCCTCTCTTTTTCAAGTCTCAAGCAATACTAAGTTCAGGAGGGGGTTACCCAGCCATATAGGCAAAAAGATATTATACTAAAATAAACTAATAAACTATAATTGGAGCAGTTGTTAATATTGCTAGGAGTCGGCTAGAGTTGACAAGCAACATTAGTGACGAGGCGGGTTGACTGCTCCAATATTCTGTTTATTCTAGTATAATATCATTTTGCCTGTCTATATGGCTGAGTAACCCCCCTGCTTGAGACTTGATACAGGGAGGACAGACCTCCAGAAAGCTAAACTGACTGTTATTCCAATAAAAAAGCTATAACCAAGTATTGCAACACCCATCCTTTACATAGTTATATATATATATATATATATATATATATATATATATATATATATAAAACTATCACTGCAATACCCAGTGATACCTCTAGGTGCTAATTTATATATATATATATATACTATTGGAGCATAAAGCAAATAAAAACAATTTCTAAACTTAGTATTGCTTGAGACTTGATAAAGGGAGTATGGACCTCTTGAAAGATCGTCTATTTTAACTGACTGTTAATCCATTAAAAAAGATATCACCGAGTATTGCAATACTCATTTTTTGTATCTGTGGACTAACACGACCACTTTATCCTAATATATATATATATATATCACTCAAAATAAAAGGTTTATGGCATCATTGTTTTGGTTCTTAGAAAGGGGACTTTCTTGGATAAAAGAGAAAATGGAATAAATAAAAAGTTAAAAACGTTTGCTTTGATCATTTAGATAATTTTGTATTTTCACTTACATTACTCAGTGTTGAGGCTGACAGGGGAAAGTAGGAGAAACGGTCACAAGGTTGTAAAAATAAAAATGAAAACGCATTTTGCCCATGTTTTAAATATGTCCCGTAATATGCATTCCCCAAAATCTGCCTAATTAAAGTGCAAACATTCTTGACTCCAGAACATAAACAGCTACAGAATATCTCATTTTCTGCAGACCAATGTGGACAGAAAATAACAGAGATGGATAACTAAACCGTTGCCCATTTTCTACTGGAAGGGCCCATTTGTCTTGTTTCATGTGTTTAAACTGATCAGATCATATGAAGCTGCAGACTTCATCCCGCTGGGGCTTCCTTGTATGGAATCAGATGGCTGGCAAGTCGCTCTGCTTTTTCCATTTGTTTAGTTCTGTTAGCGAAGCATGTCTGTTTAAGTGGCTGAGATGGATTTTTGAATATGTTCCCAGCTGAATAGTTGGAAAGAAGATGGAGAGGACAGATCTGGACTGTGTTACCTCCTGATGAAGCTGTACAATATCCCCATGTTTGGCTTTAGGGTTGTTTTTCTTATGCCACAAGTTAAAATGTTATATTAATATCAAGTGGTCCAAGATGTAAAATTCTACTACAGTCATTAGCGGGTTTTTTTTTTTTTGCCTGTCTAATTGTAACTGTTAAACACATTATTTTTGCAAATATATGTTATGTACATCTTTTCTCAGATTAGAAAGAACTGGAATATCATGTCTACCACTTCCCACCTGTTTCTTTTTCTATTGTGTTGACACAATTCTTAAGCCTGTAGTTCACGAACCCAAGATTCCAAACTGAACTGCTGCAGAGGAACCAGCATGCTTAGCAGTGAGAAGCCAAAAGAAGGCTTCCTAAAACACAGGTTATTTACATAGCTCCAGCTACACAGATATCACTCGCAGACTTGTGCATAATCCAGCTCTATTTACCCCAAGAACTCCATAGCTCTCAAGAGCATCCTATCTCCATTGGCTGTTACACCCCGGCAAATGAACCAATCACAATCTATTCTATAGCCATTTCTAGAATATTTATGTCTTATATATAGGTGGAAATTTATATCAGTTCACAGATATTAATTCAGCATAATACCTTTATCTTTCTTGCTTTTATTGTGGGACATGACATATCACCAACTTCACAACCATTCAATTCCATAGTTATATTTTCAGATACTGTTTGTGATGGTGTCACTTTCATTAACAAGTCAAATAGTCAAAAAACAAGGTTTTAGAACTGATAAAAACTCATTTTTTTTTACAGTAAATAAAGTGTAACGTTTGCCAACATAATTCACACACAACTGCAGTCATGAAATGGTGCTATAGAATGTGTATCCTAGCATCACAATGTGATAAACAGATTATTATTTACTATTATATGGACCTTTAATTCATTCATTCATTATCTATTTAGATACTCCTGATAGCATTTAACTGTAGTCAGGTGCACCCATTCATCCTCAGAATAAACTCTGAAATATCATTTTTTAACATTTTCTAGTTTACGCCAGTCTTACATTCACATAAATTGAATTTGCCCTTATTGGTTTTTATATAACATCAACTTCCCATGAGTCTGTTTCTAGTATCAATACAAAAGTCTCATTAAGTATTATTTAGCGGTATATGTCAATTGCTCATTTGATTCCATGGGCGAAATTTAACAAAATCGAAAATATTGATATCGCGATGTCGAAATTCCATCAAAATTTTAATCTGTTTATTTCTATAGAAAATCCTTAATATCGCTGGAAAATTCTATATCGCAATATCGGTCGATATCGATATCGCAATATCGATATTTTCAATTCTATTAAATGTCCCCAAAATCAGTAAAACTATACTAGACTAATCAGTCTCCCAGTGTAAAATCCTGTAATTGGCAGTATAAATCATTGGAATCTTTACTTTATCGAAGACAAACTACATTTATAAGTCTAAATCCAAACTTAGAGATTTTATTATGCAACATAACTTTTTATCTACGATTCATTCATTAATATATTATATATATCTGAGTGCTGCTCTCTGAAAATAACATTCTTTTCTCTGATACCATAAAAACTCACTGATGCCACCCACGCAGTTACAACTGCAGAAATCACTGATGCAGAAATCAACCTATCATGTTTTAACTATAAATGTGTATATGTTTATATCATATTATTTCACAGCATAGCTTATAAATATTGAATATATTATAGACAACACATTTAACTGTAACGCTTTCCATTTCACAGTTTATTACCTGCTGTGCTGATTAGAATGTTGAGTGCACTAGCCGCTGACTGAACAGACAGACTGCAATGTCCAATCAGATGTAAGTCAATGAACCCTGCGGAAGTTAAATATATTATGTGTATAATGGAATTATTTCTCAATCGTTTTGGAGCTTACAGCAAAGTTAACTAAAGTGTTCATATGAATATATTATTAATCTTAATCATTATGGCGGTTTAGTGCCTCTTTAAAGGAATACTATAGGCTGCAATACCTCTGTATAGGTTAGCCAAACTTATAATAGCCTAATTACCCAGGCACAGCCTGTATTCCATTCACCTAGATCCAGATGTCAGTCATTACATATCACTCAAAGAAAGCAGTACATGGCTTCCATTTTGTGATTTTAGTACCTCCCCCAGCCAGTGTCTGTGACACTGCTCACTGGGGGACTGGGGTAAAATACCATGACTTGAAAGTCAAGGTATTACTATGAAATAATGGAAACATATGGTTCCATCACAAGATAAAATATGCCGACAATTAAATATAATCCCTTCGGCACAATCCTAAATTGGTTAATGGAAAAGTCTGCTTCTGTTATTTTAAAGTTATTCATTTTCAAAAGCACAAGCAACTATCTTCAATCCACAAAATGGCTGCTAAGATCATTATTATACTGGATCATTAGTTATACTGGATAATACTATAACTACAATACTGTAGAAATGTGTATATACATGCCAAGTTGCCAACCTTACCTATAAAAGAGGTAAACTTGTGTCAAATGTACCCAGTGCAGATTTTATTACCTTCCAGGCTGTATATTTCAAACATTTCACTTTTTAAATGGGAATGTATTCCCAAGTAAAGTACAAAATCCATTAATATTCTGTCAAACTTTAAAAAAAGAGTTTCTATTAAAGAAATGGGCTTGTCTGGTTATATTATAGGTAGGGTTGCTACATCATCCCTTTAAAAGCAAACTCATGTAAAATGCACACGATGAGTCAAAGTGAGTTTAAATGCGCGCTGCGCAGCTGGTAAAGACAGGTACACATGCAGCCTCCATCTATACTCAGATCTGCACTGCAGCGTGTGCACTTTCAATGTGTCTAGGTTTAAAGGGATGAGGTGACAGCCCTAATTATGGGTGTTTTGTATTAAGGGACTTATTTTCATACAGGCCAACGTTCCCCTTAAAAGAAGAAGACATGAATTACAAAAAATGCAGGTTACATAGATTGCAAAACACTTTAGAACTATTGCAATGCAGTGCTTTGCATTATACTAAGTATTTTTAAATCTACCTTTTTACAGGGAGTGTTATAATGTATGTCCATGCTCAACCTGTCATCATATCTCTGTCTAATAGACTGCTGAAACCATGTGGTATGCATCTGAATTGATTAAAGATTTGTTTGGCATCTCCTTCCCTTTAATACGAAATACCTCTACATTAGCCATTGTGCAAGACCAATAATAGATTAGTTCAGATGTGCACTGAAGGGCTAAAAAGAATTCAATGGAAAATGCAGTTGGCATCGCAATCCATACCCAGTGAGGCAATTATACATGGTTGTGCCTAACTGAGAGAAAAACCCTACAAGTCAGGCATAATATTCTGTTTGATTGAAAGAGAATCAAACATTACATTAGTTTTTAATGTACTGCCCTTTATGTTGCACACTTAATGAGTTAACACAAGTGCAGTTGGGGTGATTAATAAACTTTATTCCAGACATCCATCTGCAAAATGAAATACACAGCAGTCAGCATGGAGACTGGGACCTTACTGAACACATGGATCTGGTGTCTAACAATTAGTATCCCTCCAGAAACACTCCCTGGATTAATTGGTCCTTCTGCTATTGTGCTGGTGCTGCACTTATTAAAGATGTACCAGCAACAGTTATGCTTAGTGTTCTCCCCTTTCTGCTGTTTCATTATACACAGTACAGAAATCTTACAGAATATTGCTAAATTATAATTATAGCAGATGTCTAATTTTGGGAAGTGTCCATATCTCTTTGTATATCCCATATTTACTTTTAATTTTATTTGACAGATATATATTCAGAGTTTTCAGTTTAATCCCACCACCCCTTCCTTTACCCTATGTACAATAAAAACATCTATTTTGCTGGGGAAGAGTAATGATGCCTTAAAAGTTATGAAAAGTTTAAATAAATCATTTATATATAAATAAATATAACATTATGGGGGGAATTCACCTTTCAGTGAAGTGAGCTCCGAATCCTTCGGCGAGGCAGCTTTTTTGGTCTCGCTGAGACTGGAATCCCTTTAATGCGCTCGCTGATGTCCGCGTGCAGGACATCAGCAAGCGCATAACACCATTTGCGAAGTGAGCCGAAGGATTCGGAGCTCACTTCGCTGAATGGTGAATTCCTCTCTATATATTTGACATGTATACATATAGAAAGCCAACTTAAACATTAAAATACAAACATGATTTTGGGATCAGTAGTACTTGCCTCTTGTTTAAACATCCCTGCTCCTCCTCCCATTCTTGTAAAGCACCCAACTGCAGTGTCTTGTTACGGTTTCTATGACTGCAATCAGACTGAAATTATACACAAAGCCATTATATCATATTGATGAAGGCCAACAAGACTGTGACAGGAATGTAAAATGAGTCCAAACAGATATCTGGCACAGATCTAAGAGCAAATGTAAAAGTGGGATAAATCATTGTAGTATAAAGCGGATCATATGCCTTTAACTCTTACTGACTAGCTGATATAATATAAATGAACCTATACAATACAATACTACAATCCCTGTATCACAGAAGAGTGCAGGCCAAAGTACGAGAAGTAATTCGTGACAGTCCATGATCTACCTGCTCTTCTCAGGAAGTACTGAACCCTGGGTCTGGTTGGTACTAGGAGTGTGGATGCTATGAGGTTTCTGGAAGTAATTTGTGCTTATATGCAATATGTCTTCTAACATATGGTGAAGGTATGAGCTCCGGCACTCCAAAACGGGTAATAAATCCTTTATTGATGCATAATTAAAATGTACATGGGTTAAAAACAATGGCATTGTTTTTAACCCATGTACATTTTAATTATGCATCAATAAAGGATTTATTACCCGTTTTGGAGTGCCGGAGCTCATATCTTCATCTCTGCTTTAAGCTGTCCTGCTTCCTCCGTGCACCCGCACACTCATTACAAAGTTGGAGATTGTAGCGGTTAGTATTACATTTACATTGTATTTCTAACATATGGTGCTGTATGTGTTATTGCTAAAGAATAATGCCAGATCGTCTATCAGTTCATTTTGTCACAATTCCAGGCACTTGAATTTGTATAATGGTGCAGGCCAGAATGGAAGTCTAGGTTAGAATGTGCTTGATGTTTGTGGGTAATGTTGGGTCTACAGGTAATTGTGGGAAGCTGAAGGAACCTCTACCATCTGTTCATTAATTTTTTTCACAATTTGTGGTGCTTGGAGTCTTTCCATGTGATCTGATAGCAGATCGTTCGTGCCTGAAAATTGACTACCCTGAAATAGAGATGTTTATTTGACCTTTCTTGGCATTAACATTTTCTTTAACAAGTGAAAAAGAGAAGTGAGCAATCTGCATAGATTTCATTGTAATTCTTCGATGTCTGTATGTATGTTTTATTTATATAGTGGTGCTAGGTTACACTGTAATGAACAACAGAAAAATAATGCAGATCAGAGATTAAGTGCTCACAAAATAGTATAAGTGAAAGAAGCTCTGTAAAAAGCAGACAAGCATAAAGATACAATATTGTTGAAGTGCCAATCTTCTACAAGGACGTACCTGAATCACATATCTTAGAATCAACATGGGAGGGTCATTTAAATACACAACATATGCTTAGAAAATCCTAGTTTAAAAACATGAGTGAAATTCAAGGGATGTGAGGGTTTAAAAAAATAAAATAAAAAAGCTACAATTTGAATTGCAAGGAAACAGCTAATCTGCTTGAAATCAATGCCTTTCCACTTGCTTGTAGTCTACAAACTGGGAAAGGTCAGACATGAGAAGAATGGAGTGATCACCAATAAAAGATTATTTCTGTATTGTGGAGACTTCATTGAAATGATGAAGGCTAAAGAAATGAAAATTTAGCCACAGGGTTAAAGAAGTGAATGGAGCGAAGGCGTTTGAAATGACAAGACTATAAGCAGTAGAAGTGATTAGAAACTGCAGTCTTCGGCTTACTGAATAACCATTTCCTTCATTTATATTGCTCTAGGACTGCAAGGTGATACCTCCAATGAAATCCCCACATGGGAAATAGTTGATGGGCAAGAAAGGTTGGATGAAGGTATGTCAAGCCTCAGTTAGAACAAATGAAATATGGAAAGGAGAGACAATGAGAGAAAAAAAGAGACTTGATGTAGTGTTTCCAGGTACAAGGTGCACATAGGACTGTTAGGAGATTATTTAATCAGCTTGAGATCCCATTAAAAGACTGTTCTTATCGTCACAATGAAAAGTGCATCAAAATAAAGGGAATATGAGAGAAATGGATGAGTTTAACACCCAGCACTCTTCTTGAATAAGTCACCTTGGAAGTTTTAGGAACAACTGAAAACCTTTTTAAGAAGAAGTAGTTGATGGGGTCTGTTTCAGTATTTTGTTAGCTGGAGAGGATTAATAAAGAGTGTTTCTAAAATATAAAATATAAAAAGTTAATATAGTCACTTCACAGTGGGATTTGCATTCTCCTTGTAGTTCCATAAAAGTACAACATACTAGTATGTGATCTCCAGACACTACAAGGGGAGAAGTAAAGGTGGGCAGTGGACCTCCCTAATGCTGCAACCATTTCCCAAAAACCCTGCAAGTTGTTAGCCCAGAGCAGTGAAAGAAGATCCAGGGGTAGAGGAACAGAAGTAATAATTCCATAGTTAAATCTTCTTGAACACTCCTCATTCACCCCTATGTAAAAGATGGCGTTATGATCTGTATCTTTTTTTAATTGCAATCAGCTACCATGATCTTTACTTTCTATATTTTGTTGTGCTTCAGCAGGTGAATTTATTTATTTTTTCCTGGCAACATCCATAACTATTTGATGTTCTCCATTCTACTCTAATGTAAAATGACACAGTCACTTCCTTAATGTTATTTCTTCTTTCATATGATGTTATCAGCAAATATATTAAACTCTTGAAATTTATACCCCGGGAACATTTCTCATCAGGACAAGATGTTCTTTCTGTTGGAATGACTAAACCCTGCCTGGTTAATGAATGTCACGGTTTCCTCTGATGAAGGAGCATCCTGCTTCTTTTGTTGATCCATTTGTTATTTTGGATCTCTTTATCTTGGTTTCAGCCTCTGGAGCTTATCAGCTTTGATAGATGCACCTTTACATTTGCACCTTGCTTCTGGGCTCCTTTTTCTATTGTCCCTCATTTTTCACGAAGCCTGTGCTTGTTGTTCACCCAATCCATTACAAAGATCTATAGGGAGAAGGTATTGGTGATCGCCTGTAAGATCAAGGTCTGAGGAATGAGGTGTAAAAGGTAATGATCTCCAAGCTTTCTTTTTTTATTTTTTTTTTTCTAATGTATGGAAATTTCTACATAATTCTTTCGTGCTGCGTTTCCCCTCCATTTTCTTTATAGTAAGGCTTTATATTATGTAAAACACAAAATCAGGCTGCTCAAGCAGGAGTTGTAGGTGACTGAACAGCTTATTGCAGGAAGTGGAGATGATGATATAGGTAAGTACGGAACACAGTGCATGAAAGACAAGGTAGTTTCAATCACTAGTTCTTTATTCACCCATAACATGTGTTGGACTTTTGCCCTTCATCAGATGACCTCAGTTTCTGTTGTGCACGGCCTTAACATTAAGGGCTTTATTGACTAAAAGGTGAATTCTCCTGTTGAACTCATCTTGCTACAATTCAAGTCGCATGCAAAAGTGATACTACGGAGGTTATTCACTAAAGTGTGAATTCGAAAGTTGAATTCTCAAACAGCGGATTCACATAACAAATTCGCGACTGCGTCAATTTCCCCATTGTAAAGTAATGACCGCGGCAATTTTTAAATTTTTATTTTCCATAGTAAAGTCGCGACTGTGACAATAGTCTCATTATAAAGACAAGACAGTAGCAGTCTATTGTGACTGTCTTTAGCAGGCGAAGTCACACTTATACGCAGCAATTTGGACTTTAGTGAATAACCCCCTTTTAAGTGTTCCATAAGATAAGGACTATCATAGTCTCCTAAACCGGTCCTATATTCACCACATCGCAGTGTGTGATCAATAAGGGAAGTGGAAAATAGATGCAAATTCAGATCTTTATTAGAGTATACGGCCTTTAGTCAATAAGGTCCTAAGTTTGTTGCGTGACCAGTTTGGTTGATTTTAAGCTTGTTGACAAAGCTGATACTATTAAATATACAAATTCCAAAAATGCCATTTTAGTTAAGCCTAAAACACATTTTTTGGGAGAATTATTATAATTTTTAAATTAGTTTTCTGTTTTCATTGAACAAGAAAAAAATGCAGCTGTAGACTGAAAATAACAATGCATATCTAATGTCAACAAGAAAATGTTGACTTCTCTTTTTTTTTTACAGGGATAACCTGCTGGTAAATAATTGTTAACATTTGTCACTTATTGCATAGGGCTTATAGCACCTCTGGATAAACACTTGCATTTAAGCTTTCATCAGTATTATAATCTACTCACATAACAAACATATATGTTTCACAGCTCCATTTCACCTAATGTTATTATGTGTACATTGATAAAATTCCAGAGCTCTTGGTTTTCATTGAATGTGAATAGAAGAATGCATTACACATATTGCATTTTAACACAAGGAAAATGTAACCAGTTTCTCTTTAGTTTTTAAAATTCAGGGAGAAGCTCTCCATGATACATGTTATTTCATTCTACATGTGAAGGCTATTTTTAATTCATATTTTTATAGGGTGATGGTGACTTTGGTATAGGAATCTTTCTACTAGGAAGTAAGATTCAAGGTTTCTGGGTGATAGAATTAGGCCTTGACACAAAGTTGCATTTTTAGGTGGTCAATGAGTAGGAGCCTTCAGGTGACCATATAAGTCCTCAACAATCTCATGGGCAAACTGGGAGATGCAGTGGAACAATTAATGGTGGGTTTAGGAATAAAATGTGAACATGGGTCCTCATGAAATAATGAATCTCATGCAATCCATTTAGATTGTAAGCTCTATGGGTAGGGACCTCCAGCCTCTTGTGTCAACCACAACCTAGTACTTAAAGTGAAGTATCCTTGTAATATTATTCTTGTATTGTTTAATGCACTTTTGCCATGTCTGTATTATTCATGTATTGCTGAACTGTACAGCGCTGTGTAAATGTGTGGTGCTTTATAAATAAAATTATACACACATATTCAGAAGCTCCTTCAGCTACAAATTTGTGAACTGGGTTCAATTAGTTACAACCACGGGTATAATAAAAATCTCCATCAAAGGGAATGAAATGTAAATTCAAACAAAAACCCCAATTATGCACAGTGAATTTGTGAGTGTTACAGTGTCAGTAGGTTTTAATTGGCTGGGTGTGGGTTTGTGTCCACTCTCTCTGTCTTTATCTGGAAGAAGAGGAGAATAAGTAACCTCTGAAGATTGCACCACTAATCTCAATGTATATTTGACTATTCTCTTTTACTCATTCAAAATATTTTGCCATAATATATGATGGTTTAGTGCACGAGGACAAAAATGAAAACAAAAATGTACAACACAAGATAAGGCAAAATGTGTTTAATTCCTTTGTAAATATTAAGGGTCAGAATGAATACTCACCACTTCAGGTGGCTACACTCTAATTCTCTACTCCTTATTCACTAAACAGCGGATTTCCGTAGTAAATCCATGACTGCAACAATATTCCCATAATAAAGTCTCGAAGCCGCAGTCTGCTGTGTAGTTTATGATCATCGTTAGCTGGCGAATTCGCCATGTCGCAGAGTATACCCGAATAAAGAGAAGTGGTGAATTCACACCTTTATGCAACTATTCACACTTTAGCTAACAACCCTCTATACATCTAGACTAGAGCAAGAGTCTTCTCTATTTAATTTATTTCTTGTAGTAATTAAAAAAAACAAATAAATCACAAACAAAATTTTAGAAATTAGAAAAAGAAAACGTTAAAGGAAAACATCAATCAAACCATCCTTTGCTGTATATGCCCGCAATGTAGGCTTAATCTAAATAACCAGAAATTGGTGTTTTACCTGTTCCCTGGGGACCTATTACATTTGAACGAATGGGCAATTCTAAGTCAGTCAAAGTCAAATCCTCAGCAAACAAATAATGTGCGCCGAGTCCCGCTGACATCTTCTGAGCAAGCATGTTTAACTGTAATGTAAGTGTAGCGCTACTTCATTTGTACTCTATAAATGCGAAGGATTGAGATGCTGTATTCTCTAATAACATTATTTTTATTTTCATTTCAGGGACTGATCTTTAAATAAAAACCAGCCTGAGTCAATGCTAACAGAGTGCAGAGAGGAATTATAATATAATATTCAATTATTTTGTGCAAACTATAAGCCGTAATGTTTTATTAAGTACAGACCGGTTATCATTTTCAAAATGATGATATACATGTATAAGTCATATTTTTTTTTTTTTTAATTCCATTGCTGAAATAAAGAGGTGATTAGGAATTTTTAGATTCAGGATAATTTCCTGTACGTTATAGGTAACGGTATCCAAATTTGTGTAACCTTGAAGGGACAACGCCCGACTTCTGCAGGAGTGTATAAGAAACTCACACTGGGGCCAAGTTCGCTATGGAAGACTCCTCCAGGTTAGCTCTCTCCGCTCATTGAGGAAGTCATTGTTTATTTATAGGAAGACAAAAACATGTAAACTAACTCATTACAATATTTTAAACAATACCATTGATTGGTTGTGTCTGTTAGTGCACTCAATGATTGGTTAGTGTTTATCATATGGGTGGGAATCATTATAATTCACTATCACAATATAAATAACAAGGCTGGTGTCTAAGTAAAATATATACCATTATTTTAGATTATTTTATGAACTATTGTTCTTAGTAAAGTCAGACATAAAATAAAGTGAAGTGGTTAAAGCTGTTGGTCAACTGATAAAGCAAGATTGTGGAACAAAGTGCACCAGATGCCAAAGTTGATATATTTGCTGTTTTAGAACAATTAACATATACTGTTACCCTCATCATTATCCTTTCTCAATGTAATATGGCTGAACTTAATGTTTCACATATAATCAATATTCATGTATACCTTAACAGAGGAATACTTCCTTATCTAAGCGAAGTTTAACCCTATAGAGGATAATGCACCCCTTTTGTAATTTATAAGGATATTAATAAAGAGGAGTAACATGACCATATAAATGTACAAGGCTGCAGGCCTAGTTATACAGGGTCTCTGAGGTGACTGTTAATATCCTTATAAACTACAGAAGAAGAAACATTATCCTAGATAGATAGATAGATAGATAGATAGATAGATAGATAGATACAGATAGATAGATAGAT
>WMED01001356.1:0-28010 GCA_019650415.1 Pipa parva
AAGTAACAATACTTTTACTTGAGTAAAAATTTTGAATACTCTACCCACCTCTGATTATAACTATATAACTAGTGTTATTTTGATCACCACAACAAAATTGTATTTACATGCATCAGAAGTAGCACTATATACCCTTGATTTTCCCAATGTGCAGCACTCATCTGTTCTCATTTGCTAGTTTCCATAGTAATCCAGAGAGGAATTCAGAAAGTTCAAATTGTCCTGTAGATGTGGTAATTTGCTACAAATAGTCATTTCACCAACTTTGCATATTTAGTAGGCTTCATGTTTAAGCACCACTTAGTGTTCATTTGCCATAAATTTGTGGCTGATTTTCTTCATGTGACAATTCACAAAGGCATATTTAACTTTATAATTTCTAAATAGGCAAATTAAGGTAGTTTTATTAAAATCAAATGTTATTCTGGTAACATTTTAAGTTTTAAAAAATTGAAACAATTGTTAAAATGCATGCTATTATTCAACAGTGACAACATCAGTGATGCTGCAAAGAAGTTATATTGCCTTTTTTTTAGAATTCATTTATATTTTCAATATTTCGTTGTTAATATAGCAAGAGTTAAATAATTATTGGGATGTTGTCCATTTTAAGCAGATCCACGTGAAAATGTCACTTTGCTTCAATACTCCTATTTATGACAAATTTACTACAATACGCCACCACTGATAATTTAATTGAATGAACTTACAATCAGGAGCTTATTATTAATTTTTTTTTTTTTTTTACAAATACTAGATAGAAATAATTTCATCAACAAACAACAAAGTAATTGATGCACAATACCTGGCTATGCAAGTGTATACACTTTACACAGTTGCATGTTTATAAACATAAAGATTTAAGGCCTTCCACCTGTCACAAGGGTATCCCATATATGTAGGGGTCCTATTCTGTTATTCTAATCTTGGCACCCACTGGTTTGGTTGAATTTTCACTGCCAATTATTTCCTTACAATTGCATTACAAGTGCAATAGTTTGACCTGCCCCCAGATATAGCCTTTTTACATGTTTGAACATGCAACAAACCAATGCATTAAAAGTATAGGAGCTCCATATTAAAAAGGTAGTTGTGGGTGCTACTACCATTTTGCATTTTGCCAATCCAAACAGTAAATATTTAAATTTTTTAATGTTTCTGACCTTTAAATATATCCCTGGGACATGGATTTATGTATTTCCTCCATTTTAACTAATTTGGAAGGTGGTGGCAATTCCAATTAATGCCATTTTGGCCAAGAATACCCTGGCTTCACTTTGATCAGACTTGCATTGGAGGAACCAGTCAGGAATCCATCGTAGTTGAACCTGGTCCCAATTAGTATTGCAGAACAGAATAGCTTTCCATAATTGCTTGTAAGTTAGAAAGCTAGGGATTAGGGATGGAATTAGCATGCATTTTCCTAAGTCTATTTTATCACAGTGTTATAAAGTATGGAATAATGTGGCGATGTTCCAGCAAGAGAAAGGTCAAAGAGATTGCAGTATTTGAAAAAGCAATAGAATTCCAGTTCCCATGGTTTGTGATGACAGTTTCAAAGGGTACCATTTAGGGACAGGTTTCTGTAATATCACCTTTAACCAGTTTTCTGGTCAATAAAACCCTTAGTCCAAAGATGTCTTTAATCTAATAATAAGAATAAAGCCTCCTGTTCAAGTTGCAGTTCTGCCATGGGATCTGCTTGTTGTTCTGGACAGGTTAACAAAGCCACCCTTTGAACCATTATTAGAGGTATCAAGTTGTCTACTGTTGAATGAAGTAATCATTTTTTTTTTTTTTAGTGCTGACAAAATCATCCTATAAAGTTGAAAAAAATTGGAGACTTGTTGTGCACAGAGCGGTTATCTTCTATGTTTCAAGACAAAGTAATTCCCAGACTTCCATTTAACTTTGACAAAAGTGATCTCAGAATTTCATAGACCGTAATAAGCAGGTTAAATTTCTATTATCCTGCCCAAATTCAAAGTCTGAGAAGGCCCAGCCTAGCCAGGGCACTATACATTTTTTCTAGAATAAACACACAGTTTAATACACAGATTAAAATTAAATTAAAATTAAGCAAAAACTTTGTAGTTTGGGGGTTTTCATGCAAAAAAAAATTTTTTTTGGTAAGAACCTCTATTTTCTTGCCAGAGAAAACCACTTTTTTGTCCAGTTTATAAACATCTACTGGGAAGGAAATTGTGTCCTGTAGAATTAAACAATATATGGTGTATAAAATTGTATTGATGAATGGCTTACTTAATAAATGTGTTTCCATCTACTTTCATGTATTAAATTGTCTTCCCTATGCTGCAGGTACCTGCTACACAGAGTGATATATGGGGGTAATTCAGCAAAGTCCGAACTTACCTGGCAATCGTTCGATTCACCTTGCCAAAATGTTTATGCACTTGCTTCTGTACTACAGGCGGACATCAGCGAACGCTTTAAAGGTATTCCAGTCTCGCGAGGTGACTCGAGTGGTCGTGAGGTGAGGCAAAGTACCTTTAAAGCATTCATTGATTTCCGCCTGTAGTACAGAAGCCAGCGTGTAACCATTTTGGTGAGGTGGAAAGATTTATAGCATGTGCTACCTAAAAAAGAAGCGCAACAAGAAAAAAAGCACTATATAGTGCATTAAACGATGTAACAAATGTTAAGAGTTAAAGAAAGTCCCAAAATGTCCAAGAAAAATTATATAATGATTGCAGGTGCAAAAAATGTGGAAAGTGCTGATTGAATGATGAAAAACAGAAAAACACCAGGGTAAACACACTGTGTTATATCCTATAGGATTCAATATATGCGCTTACCAGAGCACCTAGAGTTAAACGCCTTGTATGACATCTGTATTAGCATTTAATAGAATTTTCTCTCATAACGATAACAAGATATCACAGCAAATCGCCATAAACAATCAAATAAATGAAGGGGAGTTTCCAACATACAATTTCCAAATGTGGCTCCACAAATTCATGTTCAATCAGATAAAAAAAAAACACTCATAGTGTGAAACTGTTAAATTGGAATTTATTTATGATAAAAAAGAAATATACTCACAATGATATTTCTTTAAAATTGCACATATAAATGCAAAGAAGATATCAATCAAGATGGCTATATCCTATGCGTTTCGCTGCTTCTCGGTTGTGCAGCTTCCTCAGGGAACCATCAGTCAATCATTTTGGCGAGGTGAATTGAAGGATCGCCAGGTAAGTTCGCACTTTGCTGAATTACCCCCATAATAAATGGGAAGTACAATGTATGTGAATTTACAGTACAGATCTGAGATTTCTTTGCTCCTCTGTATTATCTGTATTATAGGTAAATATGGAATGTTTGTTTCCAATGTAAAACTATGGACTCTGTAGGAACTTGATGCACGATTTGGTAGACGCAACCATATGATTGATGTAGGGTAAAAAAAACAAACAAACTTAGGACCAATGGTAAAGTTTACTAAACTCAAAAACTTTGTTTTTGACCTGTGAGTTTATTGGATTTTTTCCAATCGAAACATTTCGATCGCTTTTTGATGGAAAAGTAGCCAAAATAATTACATAAGGTATGGCTACTTTTCCATTGAAAAAAATGATTGAAACAATTCAATCGAAAGGTTTTGACATCAAATAAACTTGAGAAGGTCGAAAATGACCTTCCAGTTTAGTAAATTTCACCCAAAATTTGGGGTGCTTATTTATGCACCAGATGGCATCCCTTCACAATAAATTTGTGGGCAGAGGCATGAATATGCTGTTGAAAGCACAATTTCAATGGAACTGTGACATTGACTTTAGTTTGCATCTATAAGCAAATTTATTGGCCTGAATATACTCAAAATTCGCTTTGTTAAAGTTTGCTTCATTGTGATTAACACTAAAAAGCAAATATGCCTAAATGCAAGTAAGCAAATGACTGTAGGCTGCCATGAGTCACCTCCACTGCTTTTAACTTACGTCAAACAGATATAAATGAGAACAGATTAGTTCAATTTTTTGGGGATTTTTTTTTTCTTCCTTGACTTTATCTTAGCTACCAGAGACTAATGCAAACTTACACAATGTGTAACTTAACACTTTTTTATTACACACAGACACACACACAATGCAAATTTAACTGTAATTGAATTATTTTTAAGTATATTTTAAAACCATACTGGTATAACAAACCATATGACTTACTTACACTACTTTTTTTTTAGTTTAGAATTTAGCGTAAATGGCTGCCAAAATAATAACATTGTATTCCATATTGGCCTTAGAACAGATCAGGGCCAACCTTTGGGGTATGTTTCTTAAGGGTTGCACAGGGCTCAAAAATCTACTGTAAGAAAGTCCTCAGCCTTCCTGGCAAATTGAGCTGGTAATCAATGCAATATCTGTGATATCATGTGTTATGTCATTGGGACCAAGTATGTGTGCACGTACTGGTGTTCTGGCACTGGGTGCCAACTCAACAAAGACCATCCCTGCCACACTTAACTGTCTAGATAAATTATAACATAATTATTTCTTCTCAAGATTATATCCAAACTGAGGTATATTCACTACCTTACAGGATACTGTCAGCAACTTTTGCCTTCTAATCACTAGCTAATGGCTATTAATTACAATTACTGATTCTGCATGTACCCACCCCACAACATTTGCAAATTGTAATTTGCACTCAAACTACTTATCTTTATTGATATAAGGGTTAAATCATCTACTGAAATGCCTTTGTGGCTTAGCATACATTGACACTCTACACAGCTGAGTGTAAGAATGAACAAACTTAAAACTTCAATAATAAATTCAGCAAGCAAAATTTGCTCTTTAGTTAGTAAACATTTTAATGAATGATCATTTAAGTCAATTATGATGAAAGAGGGTTAGAACCAATTGAATGTGAATCAGCAGATGTAAATAGGAAATTCTTGTAGATGAGAATTATACCGTATTTTCAGCTAGATAAACTGAGCCCTAAGGGATAAAGTGAGAATGCTAATTTCAAATGGCTTTGTAAGACATTAGCCTAATTAAGTGTGTCTTTTTATTACAGCCAGGGAAAGATGGCAATGAAATCAATAATGCTAAAAATAGCAGATTATTAACTTCTTTTTTTCCATAATATTTAAAAAGTGTTGTTGCCACTATTAAGAATACTTACTTTACAGTTATCCTGCAAACCTTACAGATACAGTACCTAAAATTAATGTATAAAATAAACTAATATGCAGAACCTGTGAGTTTGGGAGCCTGCGAGTGTGTTTGTCTCAAGTGTGTGCTTTTCTTACATTTGACTTGAGATAATTATTGGGTTAAATTTATTAAATTCAGAAAGACCGCTTTGGGTCATTCCAAGTTTACCGAGAGAAATCTTTAATTGTTCTCGTGAGATTTCTTTTGAAACCTAGTTTTTCAATCCAAATTTTTCCAAATTTTCAATGAAAAGGTAGCCATGCTATTAATGGAAAGTATAGCTACCTTTCTATTAAAAAAATATGAAAAATTGAGATCGAAAAATTCAATCTCAAGATCTCAAAAAAATCTCACAAGAACAATGCGAGATTTCTTTCGGTAAACTCGGAAAAACCCAGGGCAGTCTTTCCAAGTTTAATAAACTTTGCCTTAAGGGACTTTACATTCTAGGAAGGTAGAATTCGGAAGTAATTTAGATTTTTTGCTCATTTAATTATTTTTACTTTTTGATGTTTGGGCTTAACATAACCATATAACCTGTATTTGTAAGCTATATTTGCTTTTACTTTGTTTTGACACATGGGTGAAATTTATTAAAGTCATAAATTTTCGATTTGAAAATTCTATCGATCGATCACTTCACCTTTAATAAATTTTGTATGTGTGAGTTCCCTTTTAGAATGTGCTCCATGTTTCACAGTGCTGTGCAGTGTACTGCTTGTGCAATGTGTGTACTTCTTGAACAGTGAATATTGTGCAAAATGTGCTCATGTTGTTTATTTGGAAGCCCATATCCTGGATCTATATAGACAACATGCGACACTGAGCAGGGGTGTTTCTGGCCCTAATGACACCCTGGATGAACTGCCCCCCTTTCACCTCCTCCAGCTTTCCAGCAACGCACCTCCTATAAGTGCTTCTCCACAATGCTGTAAATTGAATGCAACGGCATTCCTTAGATCCTTCAGGTCTTGCCGGCAGCTGCCAAATACAGCCGACAAGACCCAAAGCAGCCAAGGAGTGCCGTTGCATTCAACTTACCTCATTGTGGAGAAGCGCTTAGAGGAGGTGCATCACTGGAATGCTGGAGGAGGTGAGTTTAGCTATGGGCGATGTGGGTGACAGCGCCTCTCAAATAGATTGTGCCCTGGGCAATTGCCTACATCGTCCATCGGTATAACCAGCCCTGACACTGAGAGACATTGATAACATGGAAAGGAGTTTGTTGCTCACTGAGCATTCACTGGGAAAGATGGAAGTGAGGTTGGAAGCATAAAGGGGCAGGAAAATAAGGCAGTTTTCTGGGTAACAGAAACAAGGCAGGGCAGAGGGAGAAGTGTAAGGGAGGCTAGTCCTAATCTGGCACACCCCAAAAAGTTTGCAAAGTTTGAAGATGAAAGGAATGGTAGTTCAGGGGTGGCACTACTGCAGCAAGACACTTCCTCTGAAAGCCAGGGGAATGTCTGCTTCAGTAACGAAGGGGACAAGAGATAAGGGCAGGCGACAAGTACTTGTAGTGGGAGATTCAATTATTAGGGAGACAGGGCAATTCCTTCCTGGCACTAGAATTTGGCACATCACTGATTGGTTAGCAGACCACTTGAAATCTCACTCCCATGTTGTGTTGCACAGTAAAGATCCCCTTTCATGAGAAAAGTGATATGGCTGTACCAAGATCACTGCTATCTTTACTTTTCCACTGTTCACACATATCATGATATTGCTGCTTCAGACACCAACAGTATTTCTCCTTTCACAGCTTCATCTGAGTCAGGACGGAGGGAGCTCCTAGGGGGGAAAGGAAGCTATTGTAACAGTAGCACTATGGAAATAATTAGTTTTATTTAATTTAACCCTATCTATTGGGAGTCTCTAGGATACCCTCACTACCCCATCATCCCCCTCCCAAGGATAGTTATGGATGATTTCTAATGCTGTCCCTTTTGGGTAGGGGGCATTTTATAATACTGTTTTATTTAATATAGACTTTAGTTGCTGGTTATTGCTATTTAATGGTTTTGAATGTAGCTTAGGGTAGTTTGTTGTTAGTTGTGGTTGTTTTATATATATTATTTTAGTTAATGTTTATTTTGGGATACTTTATTGCCTCAGTTTAGCATAGGGCAGGTGTCGGCAAAGTTTGGCTCGCGAGCCACATCTCATAAGCCCTGCCCATGACCTCCACCGCCTCTTCTGATTGGCTGTTGGCAGGTCATGTGGTCAGGAAAGTGCGCTCCTTCCCCTTTGTGGCTTGCAAAAAAATGGTTGTCGCTGGAGGACGGAGTGAAATGACTCCCTCCTCAACTAAGTTTGCTGACCCCTGGCATAGGGCTAAATGGTTTTCACGAGGTGTAGTGAGGTGAATCATTTTGAGTCATAAGTTTTAGCTTAGATGAGCAGGTAAAGTTTAGTAGATAGCACTTTAGCGATATCAGTTATTCGATGATCGAATAATAACACTCAGAATAGGCACTATCAGTATAAAATAGTGATACTTTTTTATAAATTGTCAAAAAGAGGAAAAAGCAGGGGTAAACAAACTTTTCCCCTCTATTTGACTTTTTATAAATTTCCCCCAACAATTGTTGCCCATGAAAAATATGCATTATTGTACATGAAAAGCATTCAGTCATAGTTTGTGAAGACAAGTAAATTAGATTTACCTCCTTGAAGAAACTTCATTGGATGTACTATGGCATGATATCGATCTATGCTCAGAGACACTAGTACATATGTTGAAGCATACAGAAGAACAACCTAATGAAACAATAATATAAATTAACAGGTAATATTTGTGAAAATAATGCTTCAGTAGCTATGGTATGTGCATATTAGAACAGCAACTATACTTTTTATCTCATTAATGCTGTGTTGTGCACATTAATTGAGTAGCTGAATCTTGTGGCCATTATTCAGTAGCTTTGTGCTTGAATTTCTGCTTAGTAAATGAGGGCTCTGCCTAGTTTTTATCTTTTCTTTGGGGAAGAAGCAACACGTCTTTTATTTAATTATTTGGAATACATTTTTCTACACAGAAAAAGCTTCCATTCTGCTTAAGATGGTCTTGTAGAATAAATGTTCCGGGTTCCTGCTACTATTCAAATGACATTTCCCTTTTCAGGACAATACTGTTGACAATACTTACAACATACTGGTGATGAATATGCAACTTGTAAGGGGGTGTCAGAAACAAGCATTTTTTTTCCGTGAGAACAGGAAGTAGAGAAGCAAGTGCATGGGAGATTGGGAGAAACAAGGGGATTGGTTAGAAAAGAGGCTTGGAACTGGAGGGGGAGGAGCAAATGAAATGACAGTTAGGAGAGGTGTGTAAAGTAAAGAAGAGAGGGAGCAAGAGAGAGAGAAAGTAGAAAAAAACAGTAATCAGAGGCAAAGACATCATAAAGACATCATTTAGGACCTTGAGATGGTAAAAAAGTGTCACAGGGACAGTGGGAATCCCAGTCAGGCTGAGACACAGAATTATATCAAGCAGTGGTATATTCTCTGTATTATAAACTATATACTGTATATGTCATACTGCTAGTGGGAATCCCAGTCAGGCTGAGACACAGCATTATATCAAGTAGTGCTATATACTCTACCAGTTTTCCATGTCCCGGTGGGGTGGGGGTGGGGGCAGGGGCAGAGCTTTGTTCATATGGGGACGGGGTTATGGAGGGGTGGGGCTTAGCAGCGCTACACACTTAACACCGGAGCCACGTCAATGAGGCCAGTCTGCTGCCCCGGCACACCCCACCTAACATGTTCTGCTGGGAGCGAGTCAGTGAGGAGAGCCTGCCGCCTCGCCCCGTCCTGTGTAACAGGTTACTGCTGTGCTGGCTGCATCTCAAAGACCTGCCCGATGCCCGTCCTGTCCTGCATAATGTTCTCTTCCGTGACAGCTGCGAGCTATCATGGCTACGGCAGAGAACATTATTGCATGCTCTGACCAGGCACAGGGCCGCAGATCTAGGTGTCAGCGGTGCTGCAGACTGGCTGAAAAACCCCAACAGCCCGGTCCTGGTCCACGGACCGGTGGTTGGGGACCTCTGGTTTATAATATAGAGAATATAGCACTGCTTGATATAATGCTGTGTCTCAGCCTGACTGGGATTCCCACTAGCAGTATGACATACAGTATGTACCTGTCTGATAGAACTGATCCAGTACATCTTGTTTTAAGTAAATTTAAATGTTAAACTGCTTAGTACAGTATATAATCCTCTCATAAGAAAGGTGTGCAAGGTGTAGTAGGTAGTTACAACACTATGTAATTGCTGTATTAAATATATTGAAACCAAATTCAAGTAAGGTGCAATTTAGAACTAAAGGGGCTGTTATTACTTTTGAAACATTGTGCTACATTAACACTGTTAATATGAAGTATGTGGATTAAGTGGTTGAAGCATACTATATTAAAAATAGAGAAGGTTATTTAAAGTAAACAAACTTTATTTAAATTATAAGTAGAATGTATTAGATTTGTACAGGACTTTGTTCCAGATTATATGAATAATTCCTAGCCCATTTGGAGGAGTTAAAAAAAGATTTAGGGGTTAATTCAGCAATGTGTGAAGTGAGCTCTGGATCCTTCGCACCACTTCACACATGCTGTTATGTGCTCACTGATGTCCTGCATGTGGATATCAGCGAACGCTTTAAAGGGATTCCAGTCTCCGCATGCAGGACATCAGAGAGCGTATAACAGTCTGCAAAGTGAGGCGAAGGATCCGGAGCTCACTTCGCACATTGCTGAATTACCCCCTTAATAGATAAACAAGGGGAATTTAATTTAATATACCATAGCAGGAGTAAAGAAAAGAGTGGGAACCTGCTTACAAACTTTCATTATAATATATTAAAATGTGCATATTCCTAGGGCGAAATTTATTAGAGGTGAATTTTGAAATTTCAATAGAATTTTGAAATTTCAATAGAATTTCGTAAAATTTTGATCAAAATTTCAATTTCAATTTCAAAATTTTGATTGAAATTTTTCAAAATTTGATCGAAATTTTTCAAAATTTGATTGAAATTTCAAAATTCGCCATTAATAAATTTCGCCCCCAGTATGTTGTCTTTGTAAAGATGGGGGTCACTTTGTGAGTTTATGCTTAATATAAATAAAATTTGTTACAATTTTTCAACATTCCTATTTCCATAAATCACTACATGACTATTCTCTTCATATGAACATATGCAGTTTATGGATACACAATTGTCTATGCTATAATACAGGCATATTAAATATTAACCATGTACCACAGAGATGGTTTATTAATGTATTTTTAATATAATGACTACTTGTGTTTCTCTATGCCTCACATCCACAAGTTTTGGCATATTTCAAATATCCTCATTTCAGTTTATAATTTAAAGGTCTTAGAAGTGGAGAATACTTTACATTTTAAGTTGAATGCCATACCCTAAAAAACAAGTGATAAAGAACTTTAGATAATATAACAATCCATGGGCTTCTAAGCTTTTTTGAGACACTCCAAGGACCCACAAGCGATGCTCAGGTGTGGATTATTTTGTGACAGCATGGTTACTGCAGAGAGTTAAAGGGGTTCCCAGTCTTCCCCCTACCTTTGCTGCAAGGGAACTCCCAGGTTGATGCTGGATACTTTAGTTTTAATCTGGGTTGTCAATGGACAGCAACTTAACTGCCAAAATACTTAAATTCTTATAAATATTTATGTCCTAAACTGGACACTGTAATCCTGGTCTTCATAAACATTTAATAAATAATGACCAGCAAACTGTATTATTTGTTCACTTGCAGACTTTAAATTTAGGCGAAATTTATAAAGCTCATGAAAGTTGATTTTAACCTTGTCGAGTTTAATCAGTGTAAAAAAAGGGTGTCCCATTGAAAAGTATTGATGAATACTTTTCGATCGATTTTACCTATCGAAACTTTTCAATCAAGTTTTTCGATCGGATTTTTCAATGGAAAGGTAGCCATACTACTAATGTAAAGTATGACTACCTTTCCATCAAAAAATCTAATAGAAAAGTTTTGATCGGTAAAATCCTTCGAAAAGTATTGATAGATATTTTTCGATTGAGCACCCATTTTTTTATTTACATCTATAAAATTCAAGAAGGTCGAAATTGACTTTCTTGAGCTTTCTAAATTTCACCCAAATATTCTTCCACTACCAAAAATAATGTACTAATCCTTATCTTTTAACATCATAACATTAATGGATTTCAAATACAATTATTTATACAAACTGTTATTATCATTAATATTACATGTAAGTTAATTTTAAAAAAATTCATAAACTGAGTAAATGTATATTTCTGTACCTGCAAATAGCGTACGATTCTGCAAACAATATCAGGAGCCATAAAATCTCCTGTAAATCGCCATATAATATCAGTTGTGATGCTAATCATCCCTGTAAGGTAGTCTGTAAAGGAGAGAGAAAAAATTCAGTTGATGTTTACATATAAACATCTTATTATAAAATGTATTTCCCACACAACTACCTGTTTTTCTTTTTTAGAAACATTGCCCTTGTTAAAGGGACACTGAAGTCTAAAAAAAAACCCATATAACATAGTGCACCTTTAATAAATAATGACAGATAGATAGAGTTTATTGTCACTGAGTAGTACATGTATACATACCAGCAAAATTAAAGTGCGTCCATATAAAGAAAATATACATTACAATGATATTGATATAAATAATAAGTTAAATAAATTAGTAGGGTAGATAAAAATAAATACTAGCGGTAAAAAAATAGTGCAGTCAATAAATATGTAAACATGCAGTGCAGTCTGTACAGGGGGACAATGCAAGGATATGGAGCATAATTGGGAGGGGGCGCTGGGGGATTATGGGTGGAGCAGGGAGAAATTCAATTTGACAATGACATCTGGGAAGAAGCTTTTTCTGAGTCTGTTTGTCCTTGAATTCAGGCATCTGTATCGCCTGCTAGAGGGGAGTAGGGAAAACAGGCTGTGATTAGGGTGATGGGCATCATTTATGATATTATGAGCTCTGGACAGGCAGCGTATTTGGAAGATGCTTTCGATGGTAGTCAGCTGAGTTCTGATGATTCGTTGGGCCATGTTGACTACTTCTGGAGTGCCAGGTGGTCGGAAGCACTACAATTACCAACCAGGCCGTGATGTAGTACGAGAGGATACTTTCGATGGAGCACCTGTAGAATTCAACAAGTATCCTAGGGCAGACTCCAACAGATTCCCATTTTTTTTAATAAGACACCTGCAAAATTAGTGATCTAATGTGGGACACTGCCTCTTCCCCAATCACTCCAAAGGCAGTGGCCGGCAGTTGCCAGTGCATGTGCATGTGAAGCAAGCACAGGAAATCATAATCAGAGAGGGAAGTGATATAATCCTTGCCTCTTAAACCCGCCTACTCCCTTCCCTTAACTATTCACTACAATGCTGCTAATAAATGACAGCAGAGGGAAGCACTGGAGATGGACTATGTGTAGGCGTGAAGGAACAACTGCAAGGTAAGAGGCAGGGGAAGTGAGGGGATGCAGCCTCAAAGGATTGGGCAGGGGGAACAAGAGGGAGAGCAGCTACAAAGTATGAAGCAGGGGAAGGGAGATGGAGCAGCTACGCAGGATGGGACAGGGTAAGGAAGGGGTGAGAACCTACACAATATGAGTATGGGGCAGGGGGAAGCATCCTGCACAGGATGGGGCAGGGGCAGAGGGACTCCAGGAGCTATCAAAGAAGCTTAGCAATTTGTTTATTGCACTGGGATTCATTCTCACACCTTCAGTGACAGGCATGATGACACCTGCACTGGGATTCATTCTCACACCTTCTTCAAAATCATTTGTTCAGCAAATACAATAAAGTACAGCTAAATAAATAAATGCATCCTCATTTTACAGAAATAAATATTCATGGTTATGATTTTAATTAGTCTTTATTTCATACAACAGCAGCTTAGTTCTATTATAATAGGCAGAATATTGCTCTTTTGATAAACCAGTAAAGGTTGCTGACCCCTGTTGTATTGCAGTTATAACAAGAAAGTTCATACAACACCACAAACTCAAATGCCCTTTGTTTTTATTCATTCTCATATTTACATGTAGTGATTCAGAACTTCTGGTTAATTTCAAGGTTACTGTTGTCAAACTTCCTGAAAAATAAAAGCAAATAAATTTAAAAAAAATGAATATAAGTTTTGGTCATCTTTGCCTTCATTCTTTTGTAAGCAGATAATCATGTGTTCTGTATACTACAAGTATGACCTAGCTAATATTATGCACCTTTTATTATGAGAGCTATGATATAATAGATAGAAAGAGGTACTATAGGAGTAAACAATGGAATTTTGGGTTAGAGAGCAGCCTGTGGCTTTACCAAAAGATTAAAGTGTTGAAAACCTAAGCTAGAGTTAGTGATATAACTGAGCCAGCTGCCAGAAACAAATGTACTCCCATATTGTGAAGGGATCTGTCTGATTAGCAAATAAGTTGGGTTGTGCTGGGAGATCCAGTACAATTCTCCCCCTATGCATGGTGAATGCGCTACATCAATACCAGAGTTTCAAACCATTTATGGTGAGTTGTATGTAGGTATGTATAATTTTATTTATAAAGTGCCACAAATTTACGCAGCGCTGTACAATTCAGCAATACAAATACAATACAGACAAGGGAAAAGTGCATTAAACAATACAAATAAAATATTACAAGAATACATCAAATTAAGTGCTACTGTAGGTTGTGATTGACCCAAGAGGTTGGAGTTGAAATATTCTATAGAAATAACTATAGATTTTTGTATTTTGTTTATAGCAGCACTATTTTATATGTTGCTATAAAGAGATAGTATTTACATTAGTTCTTTCACCAGGAGAGTTTAGAGTTTGTAAAAGTAAGTCTGCATGATCCCAAATGGTAAATATCCCAAACTCCAATTAAAATGTTCCTATCTTAGGTATCGTTGCAGATGTATCAGTCCCAGTCTCGGTAAAGATAAACATGCCACAAAATGCTATAAAAAAGTGGCACCCCCTACACTAGGAGTGTCAAACAAATACACAGTAGGCCAAAATTAAAAGCTTGGACAAAGTCGTGGGCCAACCTTGATATTTATTGAAAAGATATCTGTAATTGAGGACATTTTTCCTTCTTTTCAGATATAACAATGAACCTTTTCAAACAGGTTTGTCCTTTTGAACAGATATTCAGACATTTGTGAACAGATATTCTACTTCACACTTTTGTTAAAATCTTCTGTTTTTCACCTTTCATTTGGTCACATTTGGGAAGGGTGGCCCGATGTGACTGGTAGCTTGAAGATAATTAATGTTAACATAGGAAAGGGAGGTAGTGGATCCCGATTGACGCACCAGCAGCGCATATTGGGATATGCAGTGTTAGCATTGCAGTCAGGAATCAGGCTCTACTGATTTTTCCTGTGACTGCACACTTTACTTAAGAGCACTCCACCCAGTCCATAGTGCTCAATTGTGGTTGTGTGTGAGACAATTCTCCCACTTCTTACCTCTGAACTAACATAGTATCCCTTTGAGGTCAGCTACAGAGTCCTGTTGCAAGTTTAACCAGCATTCCTGCCTCAGCTTTGCAAACTCCAGTCTGCAGTCACACACCAATGCCTCTGAAATTCTGAAAACCTGAGACCACCCACAAGGCCTGCTCCAGCTAATTTTTGCTTCAGTCAGCTGCTGCATCCCTCTATGAAATGCAGTAGAGTGTACCACCATGTTAGCCATAGATATAAGCAGGGACAAGTAGAGTATATTTGATACATTGGCTAACTGAAGAGATGGTAAAATGCAAGCTTTTGAGACTACTTAGGTCTCTTCGTAAGGCATGGCATGACCTACAATTACTACTGATTCCCTGTAATCTGTGCATGTTAATTTACAGTGCTTTTAAACTTAAGTGGTATGGTGGGCCAGCTCTAGCATACATTTCATATTTTCTCACAAGCCAAATATAATTACATTCTGTGCTAGATTTGGCCCCTGGGTCGGAGGTTTGCGAGACTGGAATTCCTTTAAAGTGTTCTCTGATGTCAGCGTGTAGGACATCAGTGAGTGCGTAACAGTCTGTGCAAGTTGAGGCGAAGCATCGCAAGGTGAGTTCGCACCTTGCTGAATAACCCCCATAGTGAGATGCACACCATGCAGGAAGTAACTGGGTGAATATGATTATGCAAAAAACAGACCAAGTAGTTCTCCTGAACACACAAAAAGGACAGGACAGATTCATGATAATGCACTAGAATCCTAGATGGGCATGGTCAAAAGTGCCATTCATATGAATATGACAGCTACTATGGTTTAGTAAGCTCATCGTGCTTTATTATGTCTTTATATACTTAACTATAAATTGTATAAATAACCAGTAAAATTCAATATATATTTAATATATAACATTGTATAAACCATTTATTTATGGTTTCAAAAATGAAAGTATTATTTTTATCAATTTATTTTTGTCAGTTAACAAAATTGAAAGTGAATAAACAAAAGACATAACAAAATCATCAATATTTGACACTGTTCTTCCAGGTAAACTTAGTAACAGTGACAGTTTATAAGACTGAAAAAAGACACAAGTTCAGGCTATTTTCCTGCAATGTTGATCCAGAAGAAGGCAAAAAAACCATGAGGCAAGAGCCAATTATCCTCATATTAGGAAAAAAATTCCTTCCCGACTCCAAATATGGCAATCAGAATAATTCCCTGGATCAAGGTCCCACCTTCAGTTATCTAGTACCCATTACTTGTAATATTCTTACACTGAAGGAAAGCATCCAAACCAGTTTTAAACTCTTTAATGGGATTAGCCATGCAAACTTCTTCAGGCAGAGTTCCATAACCTCATTTTTCTTACAGTAAAATGTAAGAAAATGATGTAGAATCTTTCTTTAACTATATGCAGAGGATGCCCCATTGTTATGCTAACAATTCTTGTTATCAATAGATTATGGGAGAGGTCTTACCTTAGGTACTTACCCCTAATATACAGTATTTAGACATGGTTATTAAGTCACACCTTAATCTTCATCTTCTAGACTAAACCAGCCCAGTTTTGATCTTTCTTGGTATGTTGCCCATTCCTTTTATTACTTTAGTAGCCCACCTTTAAACCCACTCAAGCTCAACTACATCTTTCTTGTGCACTGGTGACCAAAACTGCAAACAATATTCCATGTGTGATCTGTACTTGCTTTGACCTGAGAAAGGGAGAACATCTCTCAAAAGCTTGTCTTATACTATTTTCTGTTAGTCCATATAAAGTATCATTTTATACTACAGTACTCCTCTTTCTTAGCAAACATCTTGAAAAACTTACCATAGATCTTCTGTGAATGTAGACTTACTCAAATCTTTCTGTCCAGTCCTAGACATACTCATTAATGCTAAGATCTCTGTGGTGGTCATATCAAGGACTCCATTTTTCCTCTTTATGTTCCTAATGACAGCTGCATGTTTGGGTTAGTGGTCCTGCTGTGGTATTGCATGATGGAAAAGTATTTGCCTGTTCTTTTCCACATTAAGGATGGCATTAATCTGGACCAAATTCCCAACTCCGTTGCTCAAATGTAGCCCCCAACTTGAAAATAACCTCCAAAATTATTCAATGTTGCATACAGCAATGTATTATTGTAGCACTCTTTTCAACCCTTTTGCAAGCAAACTGCCTTCTGATTTAGTTTTTGGGGATGCAATTTTTATTGGTGCTTAATTACTTTATGATTGCTGAAGATATCTGTCTCCAAGCATCTGGTAATATATAATAATCATAATTATGTGAAACTCAGTAGGATAAACATTCACCCCTGCCTATGAAAACCTTTATAGAGGCTTGTGAGAGTGGTTCTACTTGCTTGTAAATTGTAATCCCTACAGGTACCTTGCAGGAGTCAGACACTTTAAACTCCACAATCGAAATCCAATCTTGCTGGTTGTTCAGGAAATTAAAAAGGTGTCAGATTACTCTGCAGAAGAGAGGAACCTGGTTCTTCCCTTTGAGGATCAGGCAACTAGAGGTTGAAATATGGTTTGTCAGGTATATGAAATATTTTTTAAATTAAATTCAGGTTTTGGATAGCAACAGCACTCCACACAATAGGCAGTAGTACCAATTATGAAACATTTAATGTGTTTTTTTTTTTTTAGTATGTTTTATTTGTACCTATTTTTGTTTATTTTTTTATTTTTGTTTTTATGGACTTTATGGACAGTGATTTTATAGAAATGTTTTTTACAAACTGAAAAAATGTATGTAATATATTTTTTAATAAATATGTGAATATATTGACTACATTAATAATGAAATTCAGATGAATTAAATTGAAAAAAAAATGAAATAGAGATAACAAATATTATAAATATGACTTCCTGTTTTTGAGGACTCTAGGGAACCCAACCCCTCATTATTTATATTATAGGAGTTAACAATACAGAAAGTTGCCTTGGACACTGCTATAATAAAACTTTAGTGTTTTACTGCTGAAAAGAATGATGTACAACTTACTTTAAAATAATGGTATATCACTAAGGGTGAAATTTACTAATTTAAATTAAATTTATCCCCTGTAGATCTTGGGCATTTGATCAGTAAAAGTCGATCAATATTTTTTGCATTAACAATCAATAATGTTATTCATACATTTAATACTTAATATATTCACTTCCATCTAGAAGTCCAAGGTCTGCTGAGTCTTTAAACGTATACATTGATATTAAGTTGTTTGCATTTTGATCTGGGCATATAATAGATGAAGAGCTACATTAATTGCCTCCCAGTAGGCAAGCAGTGACAATATAGTAGAACTAATGCAGTCTGTTAAAGATTGCTATAGGAATGGTACACTGCTTGACAATACCTGCCAAGTCATTAACTATAATTTGCAGCACTTTTTAACAATGAAAGTATTTAAGCAAAAAATGGTAAATCTTATATTACTTTATGTTCTTCTATATAGCACCCCTTTATATTAAACTACAGGCTAGATTTTAGTCTTATAGAAAAAAATTCTAATGTAAAGACCTAACTAATAACTTACTGTCAGATGGTATCATGTCTGGGTTGAATTGCTTCTATTTATATGTACAGTATATTGTCTAAACTAGAAGAAAAGTGGTAAGGACAAATTTGTCTTTGTAAAAATGAGACATTATTAATGGCAAAATATTTTTGAATTAGTATGAATATGTGAGGTTCCTAAGTGACAAGACTGTCTGAAAATATGACAAACTCATCTAAAGTATCTCCACTGTCAAAATGTGCATGGTCAGAGAAAAATGATCATTGAAAATTGCTGTATTTAGAAATAATTATCATCATTAAACTACAGAAATAGTCTACATATCCAATCATAGGGAAGCCACCACAAGAAATAGCTATACCTCTATATTATGACAGTTAAAATAAGAAAATATGAAATGAATTAAGATGAGTAATAACGTAAAAATTATAGATCACCACCACTGCTAAGTACTCCTTTGCCTTTTGGTGTAAAACATGGACAGAAAATTGCTTAAAAAGTAGAGAAGGGCATCATTTTTTTTTTTAAATGACAAAAATTCACTTCACTGGACATTATAATTACACGCAGCCAACTGAATCTGCCTGATGCACAAGGGACATTAAGAAATGCTCTTAAAGGAAAATGTATCCTATATTTAGAAGTAATGACCATGACCAAATGCTTGACATGTTCTTCAGGTAGTAGAAATAAGTAACAATACATTAGTATATATTTATACAGCAATAACTATATATATTCCCATACAGCAATCCTTAAGTTATGTTCATATATCAAGCTGTCTTTAACTGTAATATTTTCCTTGATTTGTGTTGATATATCTGTATAAATTTGGAGCTAGGATTATCAATGAAAAAGACACAACAACAATTTAGCATTAGTAAAACATAAGCAAGTAGAGTAAAAGGATACATTAATTTGTACAGAATTTTATAGAGAAGGGGAAAGATATGAGATGTCATAAAGAATAATAAAATTATTATGGGAAATTGTAATATTTGTCTAAAGCAGCTGCAATTCAGCAAAGGGCTCTTGAAGCTATAAGTATAGAAGGAAAAAATGTTCAGAAAGCTAAACACGTTTTCCCAGATGGCTCCTGAGGTGACATAGGTTGCTTGTGCTACAAAAGGGATGTGATAAATTATGTAGTTCTAATTATTCTGAGTTTATTAATTGTTTCCAGACTAAAAAAAAAAAAGCTGTGTAATAGTTCTTTAAAATAGATTCAACTAATATGAAATTAAGTTGAAGATAAATAAATAAAATATGTAATATTTCTTCTGCTTTATTGCACCCGTTTGAGATAAAGGATTCAAAGGTACATCTTTGTGTGAAAGGTATCAGAAATTTCCAATGCAGCTTCATATCGTTCACACATTTGATCATAATGAAATAGCTAAGACTTTGTACTATTAACCCTTTAAGTGCCAGGTGATCTGTTACATTTTTACCTTATTTTACCAAGCTGATTTTAAGCGTTTTGCACTGCGTGTATGTTTAACTATGATTTTTTTGTAGAAAATATGTCTGTTTTTTTTCAGCAGAGTTTGGAGCCCATATTAAGAGAACATACTGTATATTAGAGCAATGAAAATGTGCAATCTTTATTGGTAAAATTGCGTGGAGGGAAAAATAGCTAAAGATAGTTTAGTTATCTTTCTCATCTTGTGCAGGAACCAACAAGAGAGATGAAGTGGGCACCACTGGACCTAATATTGTGTAATAGACCTGACAGAATAACAAAGGTGTAGGTGGGGGGGGGGGCACCTAGGAAATAATGACCATAATATCATAGATTTATGATTTATTTCATGGGATTTATTGTCATGAGGCCAATAAAACTTAACTTTAGAAAGGCTAAATTCAATTGGCTTAGAGATACCCTTACAATCATTGACTGGAACAATATTCTCAATAATAAGTGTACAGAGGATGAAATTTATTAAACATGGAAAAGCCCGTCTCTCTTTCTAGAGAAAGATGGAACTCTACATCCCACACATTTGCTTGTTATACATTGTCTGAATGTGAGTATGAGACTTTCAATAAAGTACTTTATGTCTGATTTGCTACACTATCAGCGTTTCTCATTTTGAGGTGAAGATTTCTGAGTTTGACTGATCAAGCCTTCCTTCCATTTTGTGCCACTGTTTTACATGAAAGCCCTTCTATTTTATTATCAGGTAAGTGCAATCATAAAGGGGGATTGATTCATCCCCCTTGCTGCTTTTTGCACTGAAATCTTTCACTTTCACTTCCATGTGGTTTATTTACTGGTGGATTTATAATTGCACAAGTCTACATTTCTTACACAAGTGGTGTGTTATTTTATGACAATATCACACTAGGAGAGTACAGTCTCTCCTGTTTTCATGTTTGCGCTGCCTACAGATTCTACAAGTGATTTTCCAAGAATCGATTCATCTTACTTTTTCTTAGGTCCAATCCTTACCCGTATTTTTTTTTTGTTTGTTTGTTTTTTATACACTAATCTTTTTTTTCTTCTTTCAGCCACTGAATGTGTGGCAGCCAGCAGTGGTATTATATACCTCTGTTATGCTATAAATGAATGGAATATACTACAAAAAAAACCTGCATAGAGATCCAGCTCCAGAGATCCTGCACAGTGATCCAGCTCCGGAGATCCTGCACAGTGATCCAGCTCCAGAAATCCTGCACAGTGATCCAGCTCCGGAGATCCTGCACAGTGATCCAGCTCTGGAGATCCTGCACAGTGAATCAGCTCCAGAGATCCTGCACAGTGACCCAGCTCCAGAGATCCTGCACAGTGACCCATCTCTAGAACATGTGATTCTGCGGAACAGCTACTGCACACAGCCTTGGACAAGGATAAATATTTTATTTCCTCCTGACCAGCAAGGATTTGGAGCAACACTAGAACAGTGAATGGATTGCAGGTACTGGAACTCTGCACAAACAGGATTGGATCCCTAGAAAAGACTAAGGTATTGTTTGGTTATATTCTTCTACAGTTAACAAATTAGCATTACTTTTTGTTCTTAAAGGGCCAAAATGTGCACAAAGGGTGAACTGTGTAATTGTGGGACTGAGCTATAATATTTTGTATGCTGTTTCATATATGCTTAATGTGTTTATTAATGTGGCTATATTTCTTTGTGTTATAAATATTTTTATTACTCCCTTATTATAAAGTGTAATCTGTTTATTCATATATGCTGTGTCATTGGTTTTGGGTCAGGTAATGGGTGTCACCATAGGGCCTGGGAGCTACCCATTTATATTATATTATAAGCCACATCCCTGGGTGGGCTACGCATATAAGTAGGGCCTTGTTATCATAGCGCAAAATGTGCTTCTCCATATATATGCTCAGAAAAGAATATGAGCAGTACATATCCTTTGCTTCTTTAAAGTGGCAAAGTCTTTAAAATACACAGTCATTCCAGCAGAGATCATTATACGATGCCGCCCTGCATCTGAGGTATGGAGATTCAATTTCTAGATTCCAAAGGCAGACAGCTATTGCTTCTATTTACAGGTGTAAAGTTTCTGAAAAGAATAGGGTGTAGGAGGTTGCAGAGCATCGGATACACAGGGACTTTGCACAAGCTATCCTTAGGATGTGTAGTCTAAGGAACTCCCTGGTTTTCACCACTGAGCCCCGCAAGGGGATGTGGGCTTAGCTGCAGAAAACTCCCAGGATGTTGCCCCTAGGGTAGCACTCCACTGGTGGAAGGGTAAGGAAAGAGGCGTAGTACAGGTACAAGTCAAGAGATCAAGGCAGGTGGCAAGTAGAGTAGTCAGGTCTGTAGCAGAGGTCAGGGCAAGAAGAAAACAAGGTGAAAAGTCAGACCCAAAGCAGAGGTCAAGTACAGGCAGGAGACAAGAAAAATATGGAAAGCAAGCCAAGGTCAAACACAGCTCAGGCAAAGAAAATACAGGAACACACCCAAGAACATGGAAATAGGTTCTATAATTGGTGGATGAAGCAGACTGGTTGCCTTATAAAGGGGAAATGGTAAAAACATGATCACAATGAAACCGCATCAGAATTATGTAACCACGATGGGACCGCATATTACAGAATCCCAAATTTGTATCAATAAATATATATACAGCCGCAAGATACGTATAGATTTTCTCCATATGAATCGAATATTGTCCCCTTTCTTACTCTTTACATACAGCTATTTCATTACGTTGGCATATTTTTATGTTTTGTAGCCTTTTCTTGCTTCCTTTCATCCTTATTGAGAAAATATCAAAGCATTCTTCAAAGTAAAGTTTACTCAAGAGAGCTGCTCTGTGTTTGTGTTATTTGTAGGCATTTTATAACTGGTACAATACCAAAATTAAAGAGATGGCATGATGGAAAATAGTTTTTGTTTGTGCCAAGTAGTTTAACAATAAAAAATATATATATTTATGTCTGATACAGTTATAGCTTGTTTGTGCATGCACAGGGTTTTTTTTTTTTTGCTTGTTTTTTGTTACTTTCACAAGCGGCACTGCTGGTCCTTCCTATGCTGGCAAGTGCTGGGGCTCCAATTTCCCCCCAGCACTTCCAGGTTTGCAGCCAATCGGCTGCTTCTAACTTCACACAAAACATTAGTGGCGCCAAATCTAAGCCACTGTCTGATGTTACACTGCTTTTAACTGTTCCTTGTGCCTTCTCAAAAGTCCTACTTTAACTTCCACTGGAGAACCTACTGTGTTAGCTCTGCAGCCAAACCTTTCTGATTATCTTCAGTTCTTTTTCTGCATGGTTTCTGCCTGGCTGCTGCAAGTGCTTGGTCTCTTATCTCCATACTTGAAGGTACATTACACTCCAAGTGATCCAGTGAGTGGTGTAGTTCTGCAGTTCTTGTATCCACCAGAAGTCTCTACAAGTATTTCCGCAAGCTGCCACCAGTGGGGGGGTTAACCCAATGGCTGTGACATGGGAGTCTCCTCAATGCAAAGGCCATACCCCCTTGTGCAGGTTTAAAGGTTAAGACTGGAGGCTCCTTAGATACGCAACTTGGCGTTATCCCATGCCAACCCCACTGTGCTAAGGAGAATCTATTTCCTTCTTGTTTTATGCACTATCCAGCACTTGTCTGAGTTTCAGTACACCTCAGTGACTCCAGAGGTGTAACGAGCTCTGTTTACTTCTGTTCCTCCAATGGCACCCAGTCTCATAGTACAGAGTGTGTGTGTGTTTCCCTGCATTTCACTGCATTTCCTTGATGGACTGTGTATTATCTTGTGCATTTACCTACAAACTCAAATTCAAAATGGTTTCAAAATTTAAAATCCTTTTTTTATTGTCCGATCTGATTTATATTACTTTCTTCTTGTCTTCTGGATCAGATATAAGTTTCAGTAGCAATCACATGACAAGTTTTCAGTTTTTTTATGGGATGTTATAGAGATAAGTCTTAAGTCAGACAATAGTTAACTGAATTTACAGTAATCTGCCTTTTTGGTATTTACAAAAATATAATTGGCAAATACAGTATGTTTTATACTTACTTTATAGTTTTTGTTTCATTTCTTGCTATGTTATTAATTCCTAATTATACAAGTGAACTCAATTATTCTGCCAAAAAGTCATGTTTCCTTTGATGCCTTAAAATTTATATTCCCTCACTTTGGAAAACCAGTAAGGCCGCTTTCCCCTTGTTGCTAATCCTAACTCTATTTGCAGCTTCCCAATATTTGCATATTACACTAACTCTGCAATGTGGTGATTTGAGCACTTCTGATGGTAGCGGACTTACAGAGCTCTTCACATCATTTTGTGCACATGTATACAGCTTATTCGTCTATTCCACAAGCAACAGTCTGTCTAAATGGTGAATTAGGGAAGGCGACTGCTCCGAATTCACCAGTTTGACTTTGCTAGATCAGAGTGGAGACTTAGGGGGGAATTCAGCAAGCTCCAAAGTGAGGCGCGTAGTGTTCGCCTTACTTCGGAAAGACTGAAATGCGCATGCTGATGTCCTGCACACGGACATCAGCATGCGCATTAAAGGGATTCCCCTACCGGCGAGAGCACTCGAGTCTCCTCGCTGGGAGGGGAATCCCTTTAATGCGCATGCTGATGTCCGCGTGCAGGACATCAGCATGCGCATTTCAGTTGGTCCGAAGTGAGGCGAACTCTACGCGCCTCACTTCGGAGCTTGCTGAATTCCCCCCTTAAAGGGTTGATGGCAAGGCTCCAGTGTTGCATAAGGCAACTATTCATTCAAGAGCGCCAATAAACTTTAGGGACAAGGTGACATAGAAAGAGATCTATTATTCATTTATATACAGTTAGTGGGATGGGGTAAGGATGAGGTCATTGCACTTCACTGGTTGAAATTGCATTACTTCGCATCCTACTATTGCTCAATTGACTAAGCTGCACTATGCATCCACCAGCATCCACCACCATTCGCTTGTTTGCCAAGCCTATTCAACACTTATTCAATAAGGAGAAGTTAATTCACGCTTTCCCCAGAGAATTTGGACCTCACATTCACATTTTAGTCAATAAGCTCTTTTTAAACAAAAACTGAAACATTTCTTTTTGAAGACAATGTAATTACTTTTGCTGTTCTTATATTGATTATTTAATACCCACTTTCTATTTGTTGGAATAGTCCATTTTCTAAAATGCCACTGTCAGGATTTGTTATTCTATAGCAACTACTATAAACCAGTAACTGTTAATGGGTGGTAATGAATGTTAAGAGAGAATAGGATATTGTGTGTTAAATGGATAGCTATTGTTCAGGTAATAAATAACATAGTAAAGGAGTCTAGTGACAGTACGCTTATGTTAATGTGTATATACTAATGTAAGTTGTTAAAGTCAAATAAATAGGATTTTCTGCTGTCAAAATATGATATTCATAAGATTATAAAATATATAATATTCCATATAAAGAAGATGCCATTGGAAGTGATAGAAACCTACTTAGACAAACTGTTAGTTATTTTCAATACATGATTTGTTTATTATATGTAATCTCTCAGTTCATGCAGTTACTGATAATAATCAGGTATAATTAAATATAAATTATTTTATAAATAACATCGCAAAACTACAAAGTCACAAACTAGTACAGATGTTATCTGTTGGACACCCATTTGGAGTGTCGACCAGTTGTAAAAATGTGAATTACAGCAGTGTAGTTAAACAATTCATCAAATTGCAGTACTGGATAGACTGTGGGAGAGGGGTTAATTGGGCTATTAGTCCATAGGTATGAAGTGTGGGGCCATTAGAGGCAGTCATTAGAGACATCTGTGCCAGTTTGTGACTTTGTAGTTTTGCGATGTTATTTTACTGATAATATCCCACTATATAGCATTAGGATTTGTTGTTGGATAGATTGGAATTTATTGCTTTGTTCCAGTGTATGATTCTTTTGATGTCAGGATGTCAGACTGATAACATTTAGCCATGATGTACCAGTTTCTGTATAAAATTGTCATTCTCAGTTCCATATTATTGCCTGATGAAGAGGCCTTAGGAGCCTCGAAAGCTTCCATTTACCATCTATTTCATTAGCCAATAAAGGGTATCACCTATACTCTCTTATCTTTCCATAACAACTCTTATAACAGCATAGAGTTGGCAAATACAACATGACCTATTATTAAATCACTCCCTTTAATTCATTTTGTAGTTTTTGTACTACACCAAAATTTGGTTTTATATAGTAAAATCAATCAATGCCAAATCAATGGAAATATCTTTTTTTTAATGTTTATAACGAGTCTGTACCTTGAAAAACTAGTGCCGTTCCAGAAAAATGTAAAATAATATAACATTAAAAAGCTTCTATACAAGGCAAAATAAATCAAAAAGTTTGAGATGGATCTTAAAGGAGAGATAAAGCAAGTAACCATTTATGTTCATTATGTGACTTGTTTATCATCTGTTTCCTGTTTGTTCTGGTTCCTGACTTTGGCTTGTTTTTGGACTCTGTTTGCTTCTTGCCCTTTGGCTTGTACCCTGATTATGATTCTTGCTGCCTACCCCTACTTTGGAATTGCATCTGACCATTTTTCTGTCTGCTTCCCTCCACCAGTGGACAGCTTGCCTGGGAGCTGAGACCTGGGTATTACCTGCAACAAAGTCCACATCCCCTTGCAGGGGTCAATGGTAAAGACCGGGGTCTACCTTAGACTCTGCATCCTGGGCATAATTTGCACAAAGTCCCTGTGGACCCGAACTACTGCCTCCTACTCCTCGCAGACTAAACCTGCACCTACCTTACATCCTTATACCAAAGTCTTCTAGAAAACTACAGCTCACAGATTAATGAATTATTATTGCTTGCCAGGTCTAATTAGTAGTCATCCTCAGAATGTCCTATCATGTATTTATGGGAGAAAAACAAAATTATGCAATGCATGAACAACATATCATTTTGATAAAGAATTACAGAGTAATTAACCAGTAAGTCAGTTTCAAGATGGAAACAAAGCTCAAACATTCAATAGACAATTTATAAACATTAATTGTTAATGCGAGAAAGTGATACATAAACAGTTACAAAACTAAAAGACAAAGCCATCTTTCTCTCATCTATTATTACTTCTCCCTCTTTCTTTCTCTCTATTATCTTTTTTATTTTTAATATTATGCATCAGTTACAGTATTGTAAAATACAAATGTTAATTCAGTTCACTTGACTGCATTATACTCTTAGTAGAGTGAAAAAGAGCAGATGACATCAGTGCCCACTGAAAATTCTAATTGACTAAACAATTATTTTTATTTCCAAATACATCTTAAGTGTTTTCATTTAACGGATAAGTGCTGTATTGTCTCTATAAAACTCTAACCTTTTATAATCTGTCTTTATCATTAGCATGAGTCATATTTATTAATATTTAGCATGTATTTTTATAACAATGATGCCCTGTCATGCCTCTTTGACATTGACTGGCACAAGTCAAGATTTAAACTTTTATATTTTATTTTGTTTTATTTCTACTGCCACATAATGTATGCTACCCTTTTTTCCATTAATATACATTTTAAATTTGCTCTATAAAAAGTTGAGAATAAAATGTTATGTTATCAACACATTTTTTAAAAAAATCTTCCACTTATTGTCATGACTTCTAATTTCATTAATGAAAAAAGAATTCTACTCAAATATAGTAAACAAACCTAAGATATGTATCAAACAAGTGCAATTATAATTTCAATCAGTGATGTTCTTTACATGCCATCTTTTAATGAATGCTTGCCAAGTTTATGTCTACTGCAGTAACAATAAAAAAAGCCTCTCCTCTGAGTTTCTGGTCTGGTTACAATGGAAAGTACTTAAAAAGGTAATACTTTGTACTGCTAACACATACACCGAAAAATATGTATATGAGTGGTTAAATATAACATAGCAACATTGTTTATAAGGCTGAAAACAGACCTAGTTCTTCCAGTTCAGCTTATTATCCTGCAATGTTTAGCCTATTATCCGGAAATGTTGATCCAGAGGAAGGCAAAAAAAAAAGGAAAAAGCCAATTATATTATCTTGGGTACAGAAATTCTTCCCTGGATCAGGAACCACCTCCAGTAGTCTAATACCCACAACTTGTAATATTCCTATACTCAAGGAAACCATGCAGGCCCCTTTTGAACTCTTTTATTGAATCAACCATGACAACTCTTCAGCCATCAGGTTTATTACTATTTTATGCTAACTCTTCAGCCATCGCCTCTCTGCTCTTACAGTAAAGAACCCCTTCTCTGTTGACTAGATACTTTATACCCTCTAGATCAGAGGTCCCCAACCTTTTTTGCACCAGGGACCGGCTGTAAGCAA
>WMED01001357.1:0-20748 GCA_019650415.1 Pipa parva
AACTCTAAACAAGACTATCAGATGGCTTTACCAAAATCCTGTCCACAACATTCACACTGTTTGACATTATGGCAGCTTGTTACTCAGAAGGAAAAAAAAAAAGTTGTTGCAAATCAGAATGAAAGATTGCTGATTCGCTCATTTCAATGTCAATCAAAAAAGCATTCATCCTCAGATAGATCATCCAATTAGCATGCAGAAGCTGAGCTTCCAGGCCAGCCCACTGCTCCATAGACTCCCAGAGAAGCTGAGAGTCCGATGGGAGGGACAAAGCAGAGCACTTATCCAATGACTCATCTTGTTTCAATCAGCATGCAGAAGCTGAGCTTCCAGGCCAGCCCACTGCCCCATAGACTCCCAGAGAAGCTGAGATTCCAATGGGAGGGACAAAGCCCAGCATTTATCTGATTACTCATCTTGTTTCACTGCACTTTTGCTTTGCTATTGATGTCTGTGGAAGCTCAGCGTCCACACTGTTTAAAGCACTGTGAATCTGCAGGAATGGGTGAGAGGAAATGACATGTACATACTGTACTGTTGCATATATTTGATCACTTATTTCTTTTGTCATTTTAGGGGAAACTAAGCTTCCCTTGCAGTCTTAGAGCAAACGCCACTGATTCATAAATATAGAATCTTACTTCCTTGTCTAGATGTTGTGCAGGAAAGATCTTTGTTACAGTCTAGACCACTCTAGCTGTACAGTAAACCCCCCATAAAAAACCCTTAGGGGGTTATTCTCTAAAGTCCGAATTGCTTTGTAAAGGTGTGAATTCTCCTGCTAAAGACAGTCACAATAGACTGCAACTGTCGCAATCACGTCTTTATAATGAGAATATTGTCGCAATCATGACTTACTATGGAAATATTGTCGCAAACACAACTTTAAAATTGTCGCAGTCTCAACTTTACAATGGGAGCATTGTCACAGTCGCGGATTTGCTATGGGAATCCACTGTTTGAAAATTCGAGAGTCAAATCGGACTTTAGAGAATAACCCCCTTAATGATTAACAGAAAAATATGTTCCTGAGGTACAAAGAATCATCTGTTTACAGAAATCCCAAGAAAAAGGTGATGAGTATATTAATTTATTGTAATCATTTATACAAAGTATATCATCAACATATTCCGCAGTGCTTTAAAGAGATTCATTCTCCTAAAGGGACACTAAAGTCTGTAACGAAAAGTGCTTTCTAATTATTGATAACCTAGTACTAACAACAAGTTACAAGTGTTAAAATGACAGGTTTAGGCTTACTGATTTTGCAGAACAGTCATAGCAATTTAAGAAAAAAGAAACACGTAGTGCAGATGCAATCAGCTAATCCTAGCCCCTCCTCTTTAAGACAAAGGTGGTTATTCACTAAGGTGCAAATTTGACTGTCGAATTCTCAAATAGCAGATTCCCATAGCAAATCCGCAACAATTTTCTCATTGTAAAGTCGCAACAATTTTTAAAGTTAAGATTGTGACAATTTTCCATCATAAAATCTTGACTGCGACAATATTCTCATTATAAAGACGTGACTGCAACAGTAGCAGCCTATTGCGACTGTCTTTATCTGATGAATTCACATCTATATGCAACAATTTGGACTTTAGTGAATAACCCCCAAAGGCTATGCTCACTAACTTAGCATGCTCCCTCCCATTTGAAACTAATTAAAATTCACTTTCTTTTGCATCAGGAAACTTAGGGGGTTATTCACTAAGGTGTGAATTCGACTGTCGAATTCGCAAACAGCGGATTCCCATAGGAAAACCCAAAAGTCATTATCTCAGAAAATTTGAATAATTAACCAAAACCTGTAAAGGCTTCCTAGGCTTTTTAAAAGGTCCCTTAGTCTGGTTCAGTAGGTGACACAACCATGTGGAAGACTGATGACTTCACAGATGTCCAGAAGACAATCATTGACACACTCCACAAGGAGGGTAAGCCACAAAAGGCTTCCATAACACCTCTGCAGTGCTACTGGCTGATCGCCTCCACTCCACGCTTCATTAATGCAGTCATTCATGCAAAAGGAGCCGCGACCAAGTATTGAGTGCATTTACTGTACATACTTTTCATTTAGTCAACATTTCTGTGTTCCAAAATTTTTTTACAGTTGGTCTTATATAATAATTTAATTTTCTGAGATAATGATTTTTGAGTTTTCCTTGGCTGTAAACCATAATCATCAAGATTAACATAAATAAACACATGAAAAAGTTCACCCTGTTTGTAATAACTCTATATAATATATGAGATACACTTTTGAAATTGAATTATTTAAAAATAACTTTTGCCTGATATTTTAATTTATTGAGAAGCACCTGTATATAATAACTATAAATGCTTTTATTTTTTGGCGTTACTGTCCTTATGAAGGTTTTTTTTTCTTCTCTATTTAATGCTTTGTTTCCTTAGGGCTGTGTTGCAGTACAAGAGACAACAGACTATGAAGCAGGAGAGCTAAAAATTATGGCTCATTAATTAGCACTTTATCATCTATATCAACGAAGTGACAGATTAGTAAATATCATTGATAGTTGAATCAAAGTGTTAATTTAAGGTCACCTAAACCTAGTCAGATCATCAGTTTTGCAGATTAGTGGGCTTTATTGAAATAGGCCACTTTAGGTTATTAGGGGTGGCTTTGCAGAGTGTTATAAAGCTGATAAACAGTGAGACATCTGTTCTGTGGTTTCAGCTAGAGCCTTGTAATCACAACGCTCTTCCTTACAACACTGAAACTATAAGATGCATTAAAGGCAATTGGCATGCTTAGGCATTCCCAGTTAGTTTTCTGAAACACTAAGCAGTAAATTGGCTGCAAAAATATCTTGGTATAGGCTGATGACGTTTAAACTGTGTTTTATAAATAATGTATCACCCCAATCCATAGAAATCAAATTGCCAAACCTGAGAACTTCTTCAACTGAACGGACCATTAAATCCAGAAAATACTCATGCAGGAACCTCCTGAGAAGTGGAATATGTATGGGCCGCAAAGAAATATCCTCAAAAAGCCTCCCACATCATAAATTTGCAGTTAATAACCTGTTTCTATTATCTGGTGGGGGGCAGTTCTTGTCCCTTTCCCCCTATGCACCCAGCAGCCTTACTTGCAATGTATCACCCCTGTTTATTTCCAGCCTGGACATAGTTTGTATGTTCTCCCCATACTTAGGAGGTTTGCTCCTTCAATTCAAAAACATACTAGATTAATTGAAGCCTAACAAAATTGGTCCTAGTCGGAGTCTGTCTCATTGTTTGTAACTGCATAAGGAAACTGGATTTTAAGCTCCATAGGGTACACACTAAAGTGAATGATTAATCTCAGCACTATATAAGCATGCATTAATAATAAAGTAATTAGCAACTCTCTAATAGCTGCAAATCAGTGTGGAATTTAGGGAATGTCCAGGAAATATGGATTAAACCTCTCAATCTCAGGCTCAAACCCTGAGAATTCCCAGGTATGGAGATTGTATATCTCTAATTACATGTCCAAGCCTCCATTTCAGCAGTCTTTGTGGGCCATATGTATAATGTGGCATAACACAAAGGAGAGAAGCACTTTTACCAGCAGTATGAGCATGCAGCCACATTGCCTATTACCCAGCATACTTTTATGTTGTGGCAACATAGGGATGGAGTCATAATTTGAGCCACACAAGTGGGAGGGAGTATGTGGCTAGAAAAGCCAGAGGCTTTCTATAAAGGTTTATGGCAGAGAAAGATGGGGTTTGGGGGGGAATTAGAAGATAAAGAGGTAGTACAAGCGCACAATGCAATGGAGCATTAGTGAAATGGGGGAATAGCTAAGCAATACCTCCTGTCCCAGGAACACGGAAGCTGTAGCTGGACACCTGGTATTTACTTAGTAAATCTGGATATTTATTTAGTAAATCTGGAGTCTGGGGAAATCTAGTATGCTCCCCTGTATTATCATGTGTTAATAGAGTATAATTGCCATTAGTTTTTTTTATCAAAGAGGCAAGCTATAGCAAAATACCTTTGATTGATGATCACCTAAAATCTTGGGAAAATGACTTGAGTGTATGTATGTGTCACGGGATCCTCTGTACCCCAGTGGGGTTTAATGTAGGTTAACTGTGAGGCATGGAGTCTAAGAGACCCCGGTTCTTCATCTTTAACTCCTGCAAGGAGGTACTGGGCTTAGCGGCGAGGGACCCCCCAGGTCGTGGCCCTCAAGATCACCCCCCATAAGGTGGCAACTGGCAGACAGTGAGGATATGACTGGGCAAGTAGAAACTCAGAACTGTCTCTTTAATAAACAGCCAACTAGGATGGAATCCAAAGGATAGGAACAGGAGGAACAATACTAGGCACACTAGCAGAACGGAGCGTGAATTTAGCATGAAGCTCAGGTACAGAATGCCCAAATCAGAAACTCAGAACTGTCTCTTTAATAAACAGCCAACTAGGATGGAATCCAAAGGATAGGAACAGGAGGAACAATACTAGGCACACTAGCAGGGTTAGCAGAATGGAGCCTGAATTTAGCGTGAAGCTCAGGTACAGAATGCCCAAATCAGAATTTAAATCTCTCTGCAATCAGTGTCAGAGGCACGCTGCCAGCTAATACACAAGAGCCGCACTGATACGGCTCTTGAGCCCATGCAGGCACCATGCACAAGCCACTCTGCCATTGCTGCAGTTTGAGCAGCAGCTGGAGCTGCTCTTGACATACAGTATGTATAATTTTAAAGCACCATAAATTTACACAGTGCTGTGCAATTCCACAATACAAATATAAAACAAACATGGCAAAAGTGTATTAAACAATCCAAGTATAATATCACAAAGATATTTCACTTTACGTGCTATGTTGAGGTTGACACAAGAGGATGGAGGTCCCTGCCCCATAGAGCTTACAGTCTAAATGGGAGGAAGACTTGTATACACAGATAGATAGGTAATAAGAGCTGTGAAAATGTGTTGAAACATGTAAATACATAAATACAAATATTAAGCATAAATGACTAATTAAGGATTAAATATAATATATACATAAAATCAGTGATAACTATCAGTGCTCAGGCTCCAAAAGGTAGTATAATATAACAAAGATAACAGTGCTGTGTTGCAATCGGAATTATGTTTAGAAATGGCCTTTTGACCACTTTGTGTTATACTCACTTATAATTTCCCCACACATTAACTGGGCACTTCAACCCCCTTTATGTATTCATGCGGTAGCATCAAGCCATCCTCAATAAACATGGGGAAGGCATGGTAATTCCATTTTTGTGCACTTCTACAGAGTTTAAGAGTAAACAGCAGTGTAGCATTGCAATTACAGTAATGGTCATATTTATCATGATGTAAAGCAGGGGGAAATTTCATTTTTACTATAAAAGAAAACATGAATGACAATTTTTGCTGGGAAGATGAAACAATTTACCTGCCAACCTGTGTCATTTTGCTGCAAAAAAACTGATTTAAAAAAAAATGAGCAAAAATTTTTGTTGGCCGAAAGAACAAAATTGGTGAAACCAAAAAAAATGAAAATGATGAAAATAGTGATATTTTAGCTAGCAAACCTTGATAAATAAACCCTTAAATCATTTCAAGCTATTTGCCTTATTGAGTAAAGTTTGAATTCACCTGTCAAATTCACTTTGCTACAGTTTGAGGCACATCACCAAAATAGTCGCAAATTCATTTCTCCTTATTGATGAAGTTGCGGATAGATTTGGGGACTGCTATGGACAGAGTTGCATGCATAGTGTGGCTTAGTCAATCAAATAGAAGTAGGAAGCAAAGTCATGTGAATTCCCCCAGTGAAGAGTAGTGATGTCATCCTCACCATATCCCACTAACTGTATATAAGTGACTGATACATCTATTTCTATGTTACCTTGTCTTTAGGTCACTCTGATGTGGCGAAGTCGAACAGATGAATTCAGAGCACTATGCCTTGTTGAATTCACAACTATGAATGACTCCGCAACTTGCTGAATACACAAGGTACCTGTGCACACGCATGCAAAGAGCTCCATAAATCAGGGACTATCATAGTTACCCAAATTAGATGCATTTTCCACATTGCATTGTTTGCTCAATAAGCAAAAATGGGGAAGTGTCGATCAAATGTGAATTCATAGATATAAGTGACTTTAGTTACGAAGGCCCTAAATGAGGTACAATTTGCCTCTATGGGATATATATTAATGTTGTATTATATCTACAGTAGTGCAGTCCTGTATTTTTTGCATTAGTATATTGTTTTCTCATATATCTGGGGCATATTTTTCAGATGGCGCTAGCAAAATTCATTGAGACCACATCAGAGACTGATTTCTTATCCATCTGACAGGTGCCTCACTTTTTACACAATCCAGGACACAAGATCCAGTGGGAGCTAGTCAACAGGCCTAGATTATATGATTGAGGTCCTCATTTATTAAATTCCACAGAGAATTCCGGCAATGAAGGTGTCTGAATTCACTAGACCCAAGGACGACAAAACATCGTGTGTGCCTTTTTGTAACATGATATTAGTGTAATCACAGATGTCTGTGCTACTATCTCTTTGTACGCCTAATCATTTTCACATGCTTACTCAATTTCCTCTCCCCCTTATCTCCCTTCAAAACGTACTTTTTCTGCCAACTTCAGCTCATTTTTTCCATCGTTTCCAAGGGCCTCTCTTCTGATTAAGGCTGTTTCTTGACTTTAAGACCTCAACATCTGGAACATAGATGGAATCTGCAACAATGGTTCAGGATGAAATGTTCTTATGTCAGTTTAACACTTATGTTTAAAATATCATGTTGTGTTTATGTTTAAATCAAATGATGTGCATGTTGCGTCTTCAGCAAAGGTCCTGCAGTTTTATGGAGTCATGTTTTTATTTCAGCAGTCATGTGTATGCTGTACACAGTGCACACTTTCCACTCACAGTTGTTTTCTCACGCTGAACAGTTTATGTCAGTGCTCTTTGGCAATGTTTCCACACCTGAGACTAAGATTATATCGCAGTCTATGCACAGGAAGTTCCCAATTGGACACATTGATGGCTCACTTTATATGTGTTTTGTAGGCACATTTTTGTTGAAAAAGAATGAATTCTGAGTAATTAATTAGGATTCCCAAAGCAAGCAGCTTTGCGTGCCACACACTAATACTGCCCTTTCTCATCTTAAACCCTTTTATTTCTCTGCCCCACACATCTGGAATTCTATACCCCTTTATCTTCGCCAGGAACATTCCCTCCGCACTTTTAAAACCAAACTGAAATCCTACCTCATGGAGCACTAGCACTGATATTTACCACTGATTTTTCTGTGTATATATTTTATTTAATACTTAGTCATTTATGCTTAATATTTGTATTTATTTATTCAAGGACTTGTGTTTCAACATTACCCGTCTATCCATGTATGTAAGTCTGCCTCCCATTTAGATTGTAAGCTCTACAGGGCAGGGACCTCCAACCTCTTGTGTCAAACTTAATAGAGCACTTAAAGTGATGTATCAATGTAATCTTACACTGTATTGTTTAATGCACTTTTCCCATGTCTGTATTATATTTTTCATTACTGAACTGTACAGCGCTGCGTATATTTGTGACGCTTTATAAATAAAATTATACATGCATACAATTCTAAATACTTTCAGACAGCACCTGGATATTACTGGTGTAATTATGCTGGACAAGGTCTTTCACTGATTAGCTAACAGGTTGTAGAAATAGTCAGATACAATATTGTAGGTGGCCAAGCCAAATACAATACAAAAGAAAGGATGCAGAAACAAACTGGCACAACATATCTATCATTGGTAATTATTCTAGAAAAGCCTTCTTAGAAAGTATTTACATAATCCCTACTACACAGATACTCAGATAGAATTTCCACATCAATAAAACCAATAGCCAAAATGTAACCGCTGTGCCTGGGTAAGTGGTAGTAGTGAATCTCCAGTGCTAGTAAATAGGTGGTTCTGGATGTGTAATTGGATCCAACAATAAAGTAGGTTATTAGTAGTCTTCGAAAATAATGTATCCTTTACTTTGGAACCTCTAATAGAGGTTATTCAGTTCCATTGGTAGTCTCTTTCTCCTGAACTCTGAGCCTCAAATTTGTTTTGTCTCCTATTGTGATGGCTGCTAGCCTCCCCCTTGCATGGTGTCTCTGCCTCTCTGTATGTGTTTCTCTGTGTTATGGGGTACTACATCACTTTAATCAAATCAGACAACATAAAAAGGCTTGCTGACAGCAACAACATGTGGTTTTGTTTGTAATGGCAGCGTGTTACAGATCAAGATGACATGCATTGAAGTGCCTATTAATATAAATATCTGTATCTATGGTTAGTTCTTTTTATATGTCTGCTTTACTTCAGATTCCCCCCAGGGTTTTCAGACAACTCCTTAAGGAATATCTGTTGCATTTTAAAATACATTTCCCAGATAAAAGCTAATGTGTTTACAGTTGATTGTGTGATCTGTAAACTAAGTTTGTGTAGAAAGCACTAAATAAAATGATCATGCTTACCCTCTTTAAAAGCAAGGCCACACAAGAATATGTTGAGTGCTTGATAGGAGGCAGTAACTATAATCTAACTCCTGTGGCTCATGTCTTAGCATTTTATTTAAATTGCAACGCAAATCACAATTGTGCAGAAGTCAAATGATGCCTTATGAGTTTAAGCACAGTACTTCTAAGAATAAAGCAGTACTGTAATAGTTGGTATTGTTTGTATTGTATTGGTGCTGTATTCAAGTTGTTGAAGTGACATAGTTTATTGCATACACAACACTTTCCATTTTGCAGCCCAATACCACCTTGTGAATATGCAGCATTATATGGTACAAGAATACAAAGCCACTTTAGAGTTGATGTGAAATACAATACATTGTATACTACTGTACAAGGCCAAACCAGCTCAGAAAACTGAGAGTTGATTGAATAAAGATCATCTTCTTTGCTTTGAGTAGTTAAGGTTCTTATTTGTTTTTTGAGTTGTTATGATTCCTGTTCTTTGTGTTAAGCAGTTAACGAAGAACTACGCTACCTAAAATCTACCCTAACCATAACTGCTATGCTGAAAGTATAGAGGAGACCTTGGCATTGTACAGCCCGCGGCAACATCCGGCCCCTTAACTATCACTGACTGTGAGATCCCCTGTGGACCAAGGAGAACAGTGGCAGTGAATGCAGTGTTTGGGCCCCGATCCTTATAAGCTGGCAAGAGCAAACATGCACACAGGACAGGACACATATTTGAGTTTCAGAGTAGGACACATGATGGTCTGGAAGTGACAGGGAGAGGGGGATTTCCTGTGAAAATAGGGGGTGTGGCCAATATCCATAAGTGCTGAGTGCATGTACTCTGGTCCTCTAAAACCATTCCAATTTCTCATGTGGCCCCATGGGAAAATTAATTGCCCAACCCTGGTATAGAGTCTGCTAGCCTATACCACTATATTATGAAGAAGCAAATCAGTACCATTGGGCTGTAATGTTATCATATAAAACTGATCCTCATTAATATGCTAATGAACTAATATGCTCCTTAACTTGACTATCTAAGATTCTACAGTTTAGCATGGTTAACGACACTATATCACCCTGGTGGAGCAAAGTGCAACTCCCTGCCTTTTATACTACACCAACAATCTAACTCAACATTAGCTTAATCTCTACATCTAGAGGGCCTAAACTGGACCCTCATTACTGACCAAGCCCACTAAGGACTATTTCCTATACCAGATACCCAGCCCACTTATTCCACTCACTCTTAGCAAGAGTGGCCTGTTACCATAGATAATAAGTCCCAAAAAGGGATACAGTAAAATATACCCTACCACATTAGAAGGTGAATTAAATGTATTCCCTGCCAACACATTACTCATTCATGTGTACTTAGACTACTGACCATGTGTAGATGTTTTATATCTTCTATATTCATAATTATACAGTCCAATTATGATGGATTATGGTAAGGTTCTTGCAATTTAAACCCTTATTTGTAGTAATATGTGGAACTATTGTTCATTGTGCCCAGTGCAGAAATATAGTTACATTTTCAATGTCATCACCCACACATAAAAACTGACATCTCTCCACCTCTGACTCCGGCACAGCCAACCAGCACTGTCCTGAGGTTGTGTTGGGCTGTAACATGGTCCGGATTTTATAACCAACAGGGGTAGAACTATAGAGGTTGCAGCAATTGCAGTCACCATCAAGCCAGAACCCCCAAGGGCTCCGGCCTCTCTGCTGGACCACTGTGACTCATCTGCAGCACCCTGCGCACAGCAGGGATTGCACCTTTGGGACCTTAGAGACATTATCATATGTGTTAACTACCCCTATACTGCTGTTGTTCTTAGAAGCCCTGATTATACATATCATGAGTTATGGTGAGTCAGATCTCAGCACTTGTGTTCTTATCCATCAGATCTCTGAATTTAATAAGAGATTAAGGCAAAGTTTAGTTCTTCTTTAAAATGTCTGATTACAGTCATCAGCAATATCATAATGTTCAAGAGATGTTAAATGTTGAAGATCACTGAGAATGTAAAGGACATATGATAGATTTAGCCATGTTATGATGTACAAAATATGGTCCACATACCAAAAGAATTAGGTTAAACCCTTAATCTATGCTTACAATGTGAATGGAAGCATGGAAATTAAGGTACTCAGCCAACCCTTTTCAAGGGCTACAAACACTATGCTTCCATTCAGATCCTAAGCATGGATTAAAGATTTTCACCTAATTCTTTTTGCAACAGACCTAATTTTGTTTTACCATCACAGTTCTGTTTATTGAGGAGCTACTTACCCAAGAAGTTAATGCTAAAGTGATAATACCATGGCAAAATCTTTTTCGTACACCAGAGATGGGAAGTTTGAATTTTACTTGTGGGGAGGTGAGGTTGTCCAGATAGGAGGAAAGCTCAGCTAAACCCCCTCCCCCCCCTCCACACACACAGAAATGGAATTATATGGATTTCTGCTGCTGAAATTGAGTGCAACTTTAATTCAATGAAACTAAAATAGTCTTATTTTATTAAGTATTCTTCTAAGGTATAGCTCAATTTATTTTTTGTATTTATTCATTTTTTTATATTGCACTGAAATATTACACAGCACTTTACCGTATAATTCAGTCCCTGTCCCATGGATCTTACAATCTAGTTTTCCTATTCAGTCACACACACAGACACATTTTTGGATTGTGGGAGGAAACCCACGCAAGTGCGGGGAGAAAATACAAACTCCTTGCAGATGGATTTGAACCCTAGCCTGAATGGTGCAAGGCATGAGTACTAACCACTAAGCTACCGAACTATTCAGTTTACAGCATACAGTTCCCTCTCCCTAGGGTTACATTGACAAGATATACTCTATCACTGTGGGTTCAGTTTTCCTGTCTGGTGCTCTCTGGTTGTATAGTTAACTGACTCCCTGACCTGATCTGGCATAGACCAAAGAAACATGGGTTATTGCTGCAGGAGGTTCAGGCAGCTAAGAGCCCACCCAGCCAGTTGGCTAGATAACAACCCTCAATTATACATATTTCAATATGTAACATATAGTTTGCCTGTACCTAAAGGGGTTAAGGCCTGATTCCATCAGCTATTGAATTAGGGATACAGAAACACAGATTTGTTAAGTTGTGAGGAGGGGGCAGAATTTCTGATGGACATGCTGCTTGTGGGGATTACGGAGCCCATTGGAGGTCAGCACTCACTAAAGCTGCTCCTACCAGGGTTCTATAAATCCAGCCATCTTTCCCCTTCTCACTATGGCATAAGACATTTCCGGGGGAATAGTGAGAGTCTAGTCTAGGCAAGATCTCCTACATACAGCAGTCACTTGTGTCATCATGACTTAATCTTCCACTACTCAGGTACCACCAGTGCTTACTTCACAATAATCCCAAACCTACCACAGAGGTGATGCAAGGGTGGCATCCAAATCCAGGGTATTAAGAGTATAGAAGCATAAAAGTAATTAGGCAGATTAGACAGGCAAAAGCAAAGTGAGTATGCCAGATAGAGGTCAGAATCCAAAATAACAAATAAATGCATGACCAATGCACTCTTCAGTCAATAATCAATCGATGACAATGCATAGCTATAAGCCATTGGGTTAAATAGGGCTGTAAATTACTAAATACGCTGCACCTGTTAAATAATATGCAGCTGTGCACAACAGAGATCACTACAGCCCCGTGTAACAAAACAAGTAAAAAAGTAGAAGTTTACTGACAGAAAACAGGGCCCCCCACAACCTGACAAATAGGCTCCTCAGAATGTTTGTACACCCCCATTTACACTGATGAATGCTGACTTACAGTGTTTAGTGCCCAATAGGCAATCCATTCCATTTGACATTACTCTGAATCCAATATATGTCTGTCTGGGATATCCTGGTTTGCCAGGCTGGAGGGGCCCCCTACAACAGCTAAACCCCTGTAGGACAGCAATTCAGTAAGCAGTAAGTCCCAGGTACAAATCTAGACAGAGCAAACACTAAAGTAAGTTATAGTCATTACAAGACACCATTTATGAATATTACATACATTTTATTTTACCCACTTTTTAATAATCATGTCACAGTCTATTATTGACTGTGCTGATTAAAATGTTCAGGGCACAGACACAATATAAAGGCTATGGGCCTTATTGACTATAGGCCAATTAGCCATGTATAGTTCTGAATTCACATCTATTTGCCACTTCCCTATGTTCGCTTATTGATCAAACTCTGTGATGTGCTAAATACGTGACCAAATTGGGCACCTACGGCAGTCACAATCCTAGAGAGCACTTAGCATAATTTTGTGTGCACATGTGCTTGTACTTCTATTATTGACTAAGCGAAGAAGTGTATCGAAGGAGCAAATGTGACTATGTGAACTGCTCCGAGTTCACCTGTTTGACTTCACCACTCGACTGGGAAATTAGGGAGCCAATGGCAGGGCTCCGTATTCTACTCCTATTCAACTGAGTACGCCAAACATCGCATCCAACAGTGATCACTGCTGTCTGTTTGTTTGACAAGACTAGTTGCCGCTTAGTCAATAATGAGAAGTGAATTTGTGACTATTTTGGCAATGCGACTTGAAATGTAGCAAGGAGGATTAGACAGGTGAATTCATCCTTTAGTCAATCAGGCAATAAGTATTGGAAGCAATTAACTGGTGCAATAGTTAATCACACTAAGATTATAAAACAAATGCAGGATTGTATACCTGTATTGTCAGCCTTTATGGCAATGAAACTATAATGTACCTTTAATAGATGTGGCTTTTCTTTCGAAGGGATTTCTTAGCCATTTTAGAAAAGGTATTTAGCAACTAGGGAAGTTGCCAGGTATGTTTAGCAAATGTGCTGCTTATTTAGGTTTGATGCCACCATAATACATTAATATCTTTGGTTATAAATATGAATGATAATTATAACCAAAGATATTTGCATTGGGCCCTGGGTTCAGTTCCACCCTGGACTTCATCTGCATGGAGTTGTATGTTCTTCCCACACTTACATCTGTGTGTGGCTAAATAGGGAAACTAGATTGTAAGGCAAGGTGTGAAGTGAATGATGAATCTCTGTAAAGCATTGCATAATATAGTAGCACTACATAAAACTGAATAAATTTAAAAAAAAACATCACTGAAGTGTCGGGGGTATAGTCTTCCTGCCAAAAACGATTGTCTCAGGAATCAAACCGTGCATGGTCAACCTAACCTTTCTCGTTTTTCACTTTCACCCATGTTACCTCATTTAAATCAGTGTATAAAAACAGTTTGGCATCGACAGATATATCTGCAAACTTCAACAAATTCTGACTAAATTGAAAATGATATAATGCCTGGTTATTTGTGCTTTTTGTTTTTTCAGCAGACTTGGGAAAGCGGTTATGTTTAAAGCATGTTTAAAAGTGTGAATTTAGCAACATATGCTTTGTAACGTGAGCGCATTATTTCCTAACAGGTGCTATACCAAGCACACCAGAACCTAGTGTAACACTTACACTTTGTAATGTTTGTTTCCTTAGTGTGACAGAAGTGGCACAGTGCAGTCAGCTGAAATGGACACAGCTGGGACAACGAGGTAGATTTATGCTCTTCTGCCACTTTATAATAAGGTAATAAGGCCACTGAATAATTGCCTAGACTAACAATATCTGACACCCTGAAAATATCTACAACAAAAATGAGTGAATAGCTGGTGAGGGGTTAACATTTGGGACCCTTTGAACTGAATGATTATTAACAAATAAGAGCGCTATGTACCATTAGTGTAGAATAAAACAACAGCTGATTCTTTGCTTGACAGACAAGCTAATTAGATAAACCTAGTCAGAAAACACTGCAAAATGCGACACTTTTACCTGATCAACATTTTTCGAAAGCAAGTATTTTCTTTGTCAAAAACTTGGTTTCGATCCTATATAAATCACTAGAATAGAAACATACATCAAACCACTACGAAGCCTAATTGAAAAGGTTGAAAAAGGCTGAACAATGTTTTTCTTTTCTGTGTTGCTTTATGTGTGAGATACTAGCTATCATTATAACACAAATAATATCCTGTAGGTCTCCAAGTCTTTATCTCAAAATATTTGTTTTTAATACTGCTGGGGGTCTGATAACTGGAGACCATGGGCTTACATGACTGATTAGCCCACTGCTGCACATAAGGTTGGGTTCACATGGGCGAATTTTGCTCTGCTCTCATTCATGTAGAAAAACATGCAAAAAATATGTCGTCACAGAAATACATTGAAAGTAATGCCTATAGGCCAGTGATGGCTAACCTGTGACACACGTGTCAAGAGACATTTTTGCTGACATGCGTCATGGCATCGTTTGTGCTGCGCTCTCAGTAGGAGAGTTGTCCCGCCTCTGGATTTTCCTCAAAGTGACACACCATCTGAGTTATGCTTGGTTTTTTTGATGAATTTTGAGCTCAAAAGGTTGACCATCACTGCTATAGGCTGTGTAATGACGCACTAGCATTTCATAGAGAGGAATATGCACTAGGACACTTCTTGCTGTGTTTTATCAGTCAAATAATTTGCAATGCAAAAACTGAAACAGGGTTAGTAGCAACAGAAGTTTAACAACAGAGGTCACACACTAAGAAAAAGCAATGAGCTACTGAGCAGATTATGGGAAGTTGCGCCTCCACTTTTTTTAAATTTTTTAACCCCCAGAGGAAATTTTGCCCATGTGAACCCTCACCAAGGCAAAAGATTGCAAAGGTGGAAAAACAGAAATGGTCCATTTATATATTTAATTTTCTAGTACCTTAACTTCTTCAGTGACAAAACAATGCAGGGTGCTAAGAATTTGGAATATTTAGAAAAATTACAGTTAAAGTTAATAGGATGTTTAAGGAATGTTCCATAACCAGCCAAAGTAGTATATATTTTTTTATAAATACTCAATGCACAGCTTAGGAGGGAGTTAGAATCATAAAGGCCTTGGCAGTCTCTAGTGAGTAATAGTAATGCTGTAGGTTTAACCAAACCTTAACTAAACATCTTTCCCAGTGACTTGTGGGGAATTACCCAGGAAGATGCAATTGTTTCCCAGTTACGAGAAAATGGATTTTTTTTTGCTTCAAAAAAATCAACAATTGTGCACGTTCTTTAAAATAAAATTATAAAGTAAAAATCCTTAGTAGGAATTGATCATATATCAATATTTATCAGGTTAAAGTTTGAAATCAAATATTATTTCTTATAATAAGTGAATCAAACTGTGTGAAATTTTCACTAACTGTTTAGGAGAGTCAAATGCAATGAAAGTAAACGTTAAAATTGTCATTTGTCTTGCACATAGCCTGCAGTACTAGTAAATCACTGGCCCTGAATGTGCAAGGACAGACATCTTATAATCACATCTCTACAACTGGCTCAGCCTGAGGGTGTCTTGAGAGACTTAGGAAACTGAATTAGACAAAAGTTTCCATTTTGTTTCCAGTCTCCTTGGTAACCATAATCTGTATCTCTGCAGAGATGAGGGCATGTGGGGGTGGATTCAGGCAGAAATTTCACAGATGTGTTTTGTCATTGTTTCCTATGTGATTTTTTTTTTTTTTTTTGGTTTTTTTCTTTGCCCTTTAGTTAAAACCAGGATTTTCTCTTTACACCCATTCTTACTATATCACTTGTATTATTTCTTTATTATGTTTCTTATTGTTTTAAAACTACTGTCTATCTATATAATCTATTTCTAATTTTCTAAAAAAAGAATTTAAGGCCGTCTCCTGTTCCACCCACCCAAACCCACCCAAAGATAGACCCCGGATTTCCCAGCAATTAGTAGTGCTGTATTGCTTCAGGTAAGTCAACAGGTCATGTGATGCAGTCACAGGCAGTACTATCTAACCTGGCTGATAATCACTATTTGCCTGCCTGTCTACCTTTTGCATGCATTATATCTGTTATACAACATATGTGATATTTTAGCCTATTTATTGCAGCTGTTCCCCATTTCCTGTAGCTGGCAGCTGGGTTTCATTAATATGCATATACATCCTCAAATTGGCATCTTTTATCACTTCTCTGTATTCTCTGTTTTTTTGCTTCTGCTTTTGCAAGGGTTAAACTTATAGTGCACCTGTCACCTCAAAACCCTAATACTATATTAGGTTCTAGTAATGATATAAACATTTTCGTAAATATACATGTCTTTTAAATATGTATCTTTATACAGCGTTTCTCTCTGTCATCTTCCCTGTCATCCTGCCTTTTCTTGCTGGAAACGGTTTGGGTGGGGCTGAATGATGATTGACATTATAGCTCCTCCAATCAGATCCCTTAAATCACGATCTAGCAGGGATCTGATTGGAGGAACTATAATGTCAAATCACCATTTAGCCCCACCCAACTCCAGAAAGAAAAGTCAGGCTGACAGGGAAGATGACAGAGAGAAACACTGTATCAATTTACGATTTTTAAATACATATATATTTACAAAAATGTTTATTTCATTAGATGAACCTAATTTAGTATTTGTTTTGAGGTTACCGGTGCACTTTAAGCCTACAGCTATGGGTAGGTGAAGTTTTCTCTCTGATTTCTGGGAAAGTATGTTAACATTGACAGCATTACTATAATTTCTTCATGTGTGAAAATTGTTTGGATTTTATTTAATTTATAAATAAGAATAGATAATAATGTTAAAAGAACAAATGACTTAGAAAAGCAAGTAGGAAAGAAAACCTTTGATTTCATGTGATTTCAGTTTTAATGTCCTATTTCAATGGCAGAACTTTTTCCAACTGTGGTGGTTATTCTCTAGTGTCCAAATTGTCATGGAAAGGTGTGAATTCGCCAGCTAAAGACAGTCGTTATGGACTGCTACTGCCACAGTCACAGGTTTATAGCAAGAATATTGTCTTAGTTGCAACTTTACTATGGAAATATTGTCGCAGTCCATCTTTACAATGGGAGAATTGTCGCAGTCATGGATTTGCTATGGGAATCCGCTGTCGACAGTCGAATATGGACTTTAGAGAATAACCCTTTGTGTTTAAGTCATAGGACAAGCTCTATAGCAGCAGTTCTCAACCTGTGGGTTGCGACCCCAGCGGGGGTCACACGACCATCCCACAGAGGTCGAGAACCACTGCGGCACCCAGAAGCGCCCGCAGGACCATTTTTATAAGGATTCCTGCAGGGTGGTTGGCCCAAAACGTCACCACGTGATGCACGTACGTGATGATGTTTGCCCTAACGTCATCACGTGTTGCGCGTATGTGATAACGTTCGGGCGAAACGTTAGTCCGTGATGTCACAGCCTGGGGTTGCGGTTCTCAAAAGGTTGAGAACCGCTGCTCTATAGGGAATAATGGTTTATGCCAACCTGAGGCAGGAAAACACTTTTGGGAGATAAAATTTCCTTTTAAAAGTTTTTCAAATAGGCTGTTTCAACAGTTGAAATGCTTTTCGACATTTATAAATATGCCTCATATGTCTACTAAATTCAAATAAGCATTTTATCATTCCATGGTAATGTTGAATAATAACATTTTATGTACTGCTTATAATAAGAACATGTCATCTCTTATTAATTCGTATTAATTCATACATATGCAGCCAAGTGAGACTCAATCTGCAGAATTACCAATGCCGATAATTGTGACTAAACATAAAATAATTTTCTTTTAATATTTTAAAAACAGAGCATCTGTAAAGCTTGGAGAAGGTATCATTCACTGGAAAATTCTGTATCCATTCATTACATAGAGGGGATAAGGGTGCTGAGGGAGGTATTACATCAGAAAGGCTAGGATCACCCCAAATAAAGAAAATATACATATAAAGTCAGAAAGACCGCTCTTGGGGGGCTACTCACTAAAGTCCGAATTGTTGCGTATAGGTGCAAATTCGCCAGAGAAAGACAGTTGCAATAGGCTGCTACTGTCTCAGTACAATGAGAATATTGTCACAGTCACAACTTTATAGATAGATAGATAGATATTATTTATTTTGTAAATTCTACATATGTACAATGTACATATGATTTATTATGGGAAAATTGTCACAATCTTAACATTAAAAATTTGCTGCGACTTTACAATGGGGAAATTGTCACAGATTTACTATGGGAAACCGCTGTTTGCAAATACAACAGTCGTATTCGCACCTTGGTGAATAACCCTCTCGGTCTTTCTGAGTTTATCGCACAAGATCTCGAGTTGTTCTCGCAAGATTATCGCGTGTGTTTTTTCGATCTCAATTTTTAAAGAGAAAGATAGCCCTACTACTCTTTCTTGAAAAACTGAGATAGGAAAAACTCAAGTGATAATCTCGCAAGAACAATGTGAGATCTTGTGCGATAAACACGGAAAGACCAGGAGCGGTCTTTCTGACTTTATTAAATTTCGTCCTTAGGTTTCAGTTACGAGGGGGGCACAAATATTGTCCCACTCTTCTCACATACACAAATATTACTACCACAGCAGATGTCAGCTTTTGGGTGACTGGGAAAATTTGAGGAAGCAGTTTCTGTGTTGTCTGAAATTGCAAAATGATCCAACCTCAAGATTAAAAGTTTCAAATTGATTAAAACCTTTTTCCTGTTTCATCCATAGCTAATATGTTACAGGCCCAGTCATCTGCGAAACTGAACATGCAATAATCTCTGCCGCAGTATGTGAAGCATTCACACATATGTCTGGGATGCTACATTATTCGTATTCATGCAAGAAAAATATTTATTTTAGCATCCATCTCTTTTAAAATCAGTTTAAAAGCAAACAAATGCAGGCCAGATGGCATTGTTTGCCTTCAGATGTGGATGATTTTTCTTTTTAACATCTCCCCAACCATTATGGATTAAATACTGATCAGGACTATAACCATGTTAACCCTTGAGCTCTGCCAAAGGTGTGCCGGGGGATATCTATTACCAGCCAAGGAGGAAGATGTAGCTGGAAACGCCTTGTGCAAATAAAATATTATGACTAGTTATTATTTCCCAACTGTCCCTGGTTTGCTGACAGTTTAAAGAATTTTCAGCCATCTCACTAAAGGGATATTATCATCCCTTGAAACTTCCATTTTTTAATAATTCTGTTTCATTTCTGACACTTACAGTATATAAACAGTACTTTACTGTTTTTCTGACTGAATATATACCATTTAAAAAAATGTCTGTGTAAGGAATAGAGTAGCCTGGTGAACTCTAAGGGGGGAATTCAGGATAGTCCGAAATGAGGTGCGGAGTGTTTGCCTCACTTCGGACTGAGTGATCTGCGCTCGTTGATGACACAGACATCAGCGAGCGCATTAAAGGGATTCCAGTCTCGGCGAGGCAACTCTTTTGCTCTCGCCGAGACTGGAATCCCTTTAATGCGCTTGCTGATGTCCGCGTGCAGGACATCAACGTGCGCATATCAGTCAGTCCAAAGTGAGGTGAACATTCCGCACTTCACTTCGGACTATCCTGAATTCCCCTCTAAAATCCTAGCAGGTCAAGTGTCATTCACACACCTTACTAAGTTTTTAGATGGTAACTTTTCAGAGTCAGACATATTCTTTTACTTCTGAGAAGGGTCATTTGCATCTTTTCCCAGGGGGAATTGTTCAATTGATTAAAATGAGCACATTTATGTAAGCTCAAGTGAAAAAAAAAATCTACTCCATAATAGTCAGCTTCTAAAATGCTGGAAATTATTTTAGAGTTTAGACCAAGCCATCATTGATTTTTAGAGATCTCTTCCCTTAATGACACAGATCTTATTATTACAAAGAATTAATTTTTCAGTAAACAGAAATACATTGAATATGTTTTCCTGCGAGATCACATGGTTGTTGCTGTGCTTTGTTTTGTTTTTGATAACAATTCACTGTAACAGCAGTGTCTTGATGTATGGAAAGCAATTAATGGAGACCTTTCATCAGTGTTGCATACAGTAAAACAATGCTGAGATTTCAACATGTCTACATTTAAGTATGTCCCTGTCACATTCTTCAGTAGTTCAAAGTTTCAAAGAGCTGGTTACTGTTTGTGTCTTTAACTTTCTGGAATGTAATTAAACTCTACCTGAAATGATCTCAACATTTAAAGGACAATATGCTGCCTTTTAAATGCTCTATTTTTTGTGCTTCAATTCAGTCTGACATAATGCACATGGGCAGTGCCAGCTCTGCCATTAGGCAGAGTAGGAAAATGCTAGGGGCACCGCCGGCTGGGAGGCCGAGAGGTTACATTGTGCCGGCCGGCTGGGAGGTTTGTGTCACGCGGGGGGGGGAA